>NQII01000645.1:611643-652477 GCA_002778355.1 Clitarchus hookeri
AAGCTGGTCGGAGAGATGCAACCTGCCTACAAGGAAACCCGCACTTCCTGTCTCCCCCGAGTGACAGCAGTCCGCGCCGCTAAGGGAGGAGCTGCAGCCCGAAGACACCCGACTGGCCGAAGGGAGCCGAAGGGCCCGCAGCCGGCCGCCCATGTAGGTGAGCACACAGCTCCCGTCAGTTATACCCTTGCCAGCTGTGGTAAACTACGTAAGTTTACGCGCGGCAGTCGAGCGTCATTTTGTCTGTGTCGGAACATATTTTAAATGTTATATATATTTGCATCATGGGCAAAAATAACAGTAACTGTGCCATAACAAAATGCAAAAATTGGGGTGGAAAGACATTCGACATCGTTTACCATAGTTTCACAAAGCAGTTTTGTAACTACTTTCAGAGTCTTTATTTTTGGTTCCGATTACCTGAGTAAAAATACTACCTTATTTTTCTGTAGCCAGAAACGCTTTTTATCGCTTCATTTTTCGCCTCTTGAGTTTTTTAAACATGGACCGATATTTGCTTTGTTAGTGTCTTTGCATGCTTGATGGATGGCACACAACTTTTTCACGACATAAAAGGATAAGCAGCACGATTATTTTGTTGTATGAATCTATATTCGTTTGCCCAAAAAGTCTTGAAAACAGCATATACCAAGTTTTTATCTTTAAGTCATTTTAAAAGCACCATATTACTTAATAGCAACTCAAACTTTTGTGCTACGATCAGCGGACTGTAGAAGTGGTGGAAGTATGACGGTCAGGGGAGAGGGTAAGGGGAGGATGGAAATAGAACTTCACGGTCAGCTGTTGGTTCTCCACACACTGTTAGTTTACATCAGATGGCTTATTCTTGCCTCCAGTGTTTAACATCTTTCATTTTGAAGTGATGCCAAAACAGGAATAGCTTTAAAAGAAGTACATGTTTCTATTTCAACTAAGATGTGATTTGGAAATTTTTATGAGATCTTATACTATATTTCAATTCATTCAGTGTGCCATTGAAAATCGTTCCGCATGTCATAAGTTACAGATGCCTGTGCTAAAGATATTTGTATTATTAGCATTTTTATAACCATGGAGTGGTAAAGTATAAAAGTGTATTAACTGATGTTAAGCACATATCAGATATACATAAGCAATCTAAAACATATAGAACATTTTGCCTTGAACTGAGATGGAAATAACATGGGTATTATATAAAGTATAATATTCTCGTTATGTGGTATGTATCGGGATTTAAATGGTGGTATAGGACCTAACGGTACTACAGGAGAGCCCAAAGTATTTTTTTTAATTGATTTGGTCGCAGAATAGACTTCAGACAAAGTATGTATGAGCCTATGTCGTTTACTGCTGCAGTGCAAAGCTTGTGTTCTGAGTAGCCTACTGCCTGGTCACATTATTGCCGCATGAGTGGCCAGACTCTGCTGGTGCCCTGGTAACAAGTGGTTCCTCTCCAAGCAGCCAACACCTTAAATAATAACATCCGGAGTGTCCAAAGGTCCACAGTGATGTACCTGCAACGTTTTCATTAAGTACATTGCAGCCCATCTTTCTCTATACAACGAAAACAACAATTAAAATTAAAAATATCACGAGCCTCACTTTGTCACGTGGATGAAGGTTGCAAGCTAGAGGGATGAACACTAATGCTTCCTAACGCTCTCGTAGCGGGCGGTCCGTTGCATTAGCGGACCATCCCGTAGTCACGTCTACGGTTATCGCTTCTTGCTAACGTAAAGATATGTCTCTAAACAACTGCAGCACAACAAAGGAGTTGAGTTGACAGATTTGGAAGCTACTTGATGAGGTCTTTACGGGTGACATGAGATAGAGATGGAGCAGTGGTGGAATGTGTTGGATGGAGAAGGATGTGAGTATCAGTGAAAACTCACTTGACGAGTGACAACATGCGCTACATTCCCCTCGTGTGAAAACTGAGAATGACATTGCTGAGGATGAAACCTGGATCACCATGGTCGAAGCAGAGGAATCTTTGCAGCACCATGGCTCCTATGCTATAAGGCATCCTGGTAGTCACCTACCAGCAGCTGGAGCTGTGTTTTAGGCTTAGAAGTGCACGAACGATAAGGGTGGCACTACGACGCACAAGTAAACCATCGCTGCTTCGCCCAAGGCGCTGAACCAGTGTGCAGTGTTTTCCATTGAGTTGCATGTTAAAAGGTGACGCAATACTTTTACGGGTGGAATTTCTGTAGTAAAGTTTAGTACTGCCTGCTATCATAGTTTCACTTTTACCCCGGTAGTATTTTTTAAAGCACAGGCAGTCTAAAAAAAGCCATTTTTTAAAATGATGTTGGAGGGCTTCAAAATAATATTTATAATATGCATGACACCTAGAAAGTACAATGGGGTATGTTAACTATTTGTAGATGAACATATTGGTAGCTGGTTTGATAGTTAAATAGAAAAAAACACGTACTTTAAAAATACTGCAATGTATTTGCAGTATCATGTAGGCTACCACATTAAGTGCAGTAAGTCCACTTTGTTTGTGAAAGAAATCATGAAATACTCCTCAGTTTTAGCTATCTATAGGGACGCTTGATTTTCTCAAAAAAAATTATGCACACGTGAGATTTAACTTTCCGGTGTGGCACACCTGTAGCTTTCCGTAAGTTGGTTGCTGTCTTTGTGCGAAGATATTTTGTTTCTTTACCGGGCTAATTGGACTTAGGTTACTATGATACTGAAAGTCTGTGATTTGCAGGCAAATGCCCAAGTCATAGAATGGTAAAAAATTTCCCTTATCAAATTATATTTGAGAAAGTTTTTCGAAACGTAGCTGTAGTTTTGGAAAATTGCCAGGGGTGTGGGTACGTACCGAGAGCGACACGGGCGCTTGTGGCCTCGTGGTTGATCCAGAAGGAGACCCAGGACAACATGACGATGAGGATGGAGGGCAGGTAGGTCTGGAACACGAAGTAGCCGATGTTGCGCTGCAGCTTGAAGGAGAGAGAGAGGCGCTGGTAGTTGCCCGTCGCCAGCTTCTCCTTGCGGTCGTTCACTTCGTAGCCGATGATGGTGAACTGCGGGAGCTCCGCCTCCTCGACGCCGCGCACCGGCGTGTCCTTCCAGTACATCACCACGTCCATCACCGTGTAGCCGTCTGAAACATGCGCACAGTATTGCTTCACCACGTCCATCACCGTGTAGCCGTCTGCAACATGCGCACGCACGTACGGTCTTGCTCCTTGGAGCTGTGTACAGCGGAGGAGTCTGCCCACAAGGGGCTGAGGATGACACCAGCATGCAAGGCAAACACTACAAAGCCACACTTGTGTGTCTGTTGCTTTCATCTTTATTGCTTTAAGCTTGCNCACCAGCATGCAAGGCAAACACTACAAAGCCACACTTGTGTGTCTGTTGCTTTCATCTTTATTGCTTTAAGCTTGCAAGGGAAAACATTATTATATTGTTACTACAAACCTTCGCCATTTTCTTTACCATGCAGTATTCATTAAGCACTCGAACAATAAATGTATAGTTATTTAAAATCTATGTAATGTACGTAATTAAAATAGGCTAGATATTTTTAAGTAAATAAGTTACAAATAAATTCTGACAAATCATAAACAGGCTTCGTAACTGAATTTTACTTATATATTAGGAAATAGATAAATAAATTTAATAAAATGTTAATAGTTGGGTTGTTAACATTTGTATTGTAAGGTAAAGTAAATAGCTACAGAATTCACTATGTTTTAAAATTTTTATATTCCTAAATTTTAAAACAGTAAGAAATCAATCCAGTACAGTAAATAACGCCAATACTTGAGGAATTGCTTCAGTTTTTTTTGTTGTAATTTAAAACCTTTTTTAAAACAAATTTTATATGTATTTAATTGCCAAGTTAAAAAATATACACTTTGGCCATATTGATACTCCTGGAGTGATTTCAGAAAACCATTGAAATATGAAATCATGATGACTGGACGAGGAATTGAACCTGTTTCCTCCTAAATGCAAGTCCAGTTGTTTACCAGTGCACCACTTTACTCAGTACACACACACACACACACACACACATTTGAAGAACCTTGTATGTATTAGAGTTCAGAAACAGTATATGGAACCATGCAGATGATTGTCAGATTTCCCAGCAATGAAGTCCATTGCTGGAGAAAGGTGCTACCTCCATGTATACACTTGCTTAGTCTTGGAATTCAGGGGCATAATGAGAGTTTTTGATGATTTGGGACTGACAGAGGATTTTTACATCAATATTTAGAAAACATATTTGCTTGCGACTACATGTAATTTTAACATAGATATTGCCTGACCCACATCCAGTAAAGCTGGTGGTAATTTCAAAAGTTCCACTTACCTACTAACGTCTTATCGAAACAGTAATACTCACATCGAAACAGTAATACTCACATTCGTGGCAACTGTAATGCGTAAATGCGTGTTCTGCTCATCTCCAGGCAGGTCGTTGTGTATCAGGCTCACTGGAGCCGGCTGCGGTGGACACACCTGTCATTCCAGCNATCTCCAGGCAGGTCGTTGTGTATCAGGCTCACTGGAGCCGGCTGCGGTGGACACACCTGTCATTCCAGCCAGCAGAAATAATGGATGAAGTGAGTTGAGATGGGGATGGAGCAGTGGAAGAGGAAAAAGTGGGAGTACTCCTAGGAAACCCTACATATTGTGGCAATCTCCGTGTGGAGGATTCCTGCCACCTTTCCCTACCCGGGGCCATGGGATTGTACTGGGGATGCCAGCTGAGGGAGGCTAGATTCTAAACACTGAGTGAACTGTGGATTCTCTGGTAACTGAAAGTTGTTTTCATCTTACGGACCACGTCCAGGATTTACTGTCAGACGTTTCGGTAGTCATTATAGCTGCCACCACGAGGNTTTCATCTTACGGACCACGTCCAGGATTTACTGTCAGACGTTTCGGTAGTCATTATAGCTGCCACCACGAGGGAAGCAGTGCCTGACGACAGACTAAGGACAGTCAAATAATTAGCGTCCAGATCGCGCAGACATTGTTTCCTGGCGATGGCAGGTGCGACTACTACTGAAACGTTGGATAAGAAATCCTGGNACCAGCATGCAAGGCAAACACTACAAAGCCACACTTGTGTGTCTGTTGCTTTCATCTTTATTGCTTTAAGCTTGCGAGGGAAAACATTATTGAATTGTTACTACAAACCTTCACCATTTTCTTTACCATGCAGTATTCATACAGCACTCAAAACAATAAATGTATAGTTATTTAAAATTTATGTAATACACATAATTAAAATACGTTAGATAATTTTAAGTAAATAAGTTACAAATAAATTCTGACAAATCATAAACAGGCTTTGTAACTGAATTTTGCTTATATTTTAGGAAATATATAAATATATTTAATAAAATGTTAACATTTGTATTGTTAGGTAAAGTAAATAGCTACAGAATTCACTATGTTTTAAAATTTTTATATTCCTAAACTTTAAAACAGTATGAAATCAATCCAGTACAGTAAATAACGCAAATACCTAAGGAATTGCTTCAGTTTTTTTAAACAAATTTTACATGTATTTAATTGCCAAGTTTAAAAATGTACACAAATTTTTGGCCATATTGATACGCCTGGAGTGATTTCAGAAAACCATTGAAATATGAAATCATGATGACTGGACGAGGAATTGAACCTGTTTCCTGCTAAATGCAAGTCCAGTTGTTTACCAGTGCACCACTTTACTCAATACACAACACATTTGAAGAACCTTGTATGTATTAGAGTTCAGGANCACCACTTTACTCAATACACAACACATTTGAAGAACCTTGTATGTATTAGAGTTCAGGAACAGTATATGGAACCATGCAGATGATTGTCAGATTTCCCAGCAATGAAGTCCATTGCTGGAGAAAGGTGCTACCTCCATGAATACACTTGCTTAGTCTTGGAATTCAGGGGCATAATGAGAGTTTTTGATGATTTGGGACTGACACAGGATTTTTACATCAATATTTAGAAAACATATTTGCTAGCGACTGCGTGTAATTTAACATAGCTATTGCCTGACCCACATCCAGCAAAGCTGGTGGCAATCTCAAAAGTTCTACATACCTACTGACGTCTTATCGAAACAGTAATATTCACATTCGTGGCAACTGTAATGCGTAAATGCGTGTCCTGCTCATCTCCAGGCAGGTCGTTGTGTATCAGGCTCACTGGAGCCGGCTGCGGTGGACACACCTGTCATTCCAGCCAGCACAAATAATGGATGAAGTGAGTTGAGATGGGGATGGAGCAGTGGGAGAGGGAAAAGTGGGAGTACTCCTAGGAAACACCTACATATTGTGGCAGTCTCCGTGTGGAGGATTCCTGCCCCCTTTCCATACCCGGGGCCATGGGATTGTACTGTGGATGCCAGCTGAGGGAGGCTAGATTCCAAACACTGAGTGAACTGTAGATCCTCTGGTAACTGAAATTTGTTTTCATCTTACGGACCACGTCCAGGATTTACTGTCAGACGTTTCGGTAGTCATTATAGCTGCCACCACGAGGGAAACAGTGCCTGACACTCTAAGGACAGTCAAAGAATTAGGGTCCAGATCGCGCAGACATTGTTTCCTGGCGATGGCAGGTGCGACTACTACTGAAACGTTGGATAAGAAATCCTGGACGTGGCTCGGACCGAGAAGCACAGTAGATGCTAAAGCATGCAGTCTAGTGTGACGCCGACGACGGCGACCGGAGTACTCACAGCTCTCGATCTCGACGGTGCAGTTCTGGTAGTCGAGGGGATAGTAGTGCAGGTCCATCATGCAGGCGAGGGTCGTCGTGAACCTCATGCCGTACGTGATGCTGCCGTCTCCGTGCAGCCGCACCAGCTTGTTGCGCTCCGTCACGTCGTGCAGGAAGCTGCGCCCAACACACACACATCTGTGACGCGGCTGCGCCAGAATCACTCATGTACATCTACTTACAATTTTTTATAAGTTTGCTCACGCATACACAGACTTTTGGATACTCGCCTGAAATATTTCGGGATGTGATGTAGACATATACAATACAACTTACAGCCTAGCTCAATTCCTAAGGAAGATACACGCTCTTGAAGATGCAATTAAGCTACGATGATCAGGATAATTTACCAAGATCTTCAACCTACGAAAAAAAAAATGGTAAGACTTCCTGTCTTTATAGAGACACATATTAATGCAATTACACACAAATTCTAAAGTTTTCATAGCCCATTTGTAAAACTCAACGTCCGAATTACTTTTGTATGTTTTGGAATGCTTGAAAATTAAGAGTTGAGGGCGTGTTGACGTATATTTTTTCAGAGAAAGTGTTCGGAAATTCATCGGTTGATGTTTTGGTGCATATCCACCAGATACACCGAATTTTCAGGCCTGTCGAAGTTGTGGATCAATCAATTTAATCGGACTTAACCGAAACAGTAATTTAGCATTTTATATAGTATTTGGACAGCCTATCCATTTAGTACTGACATTCATATGTAACATTAAAGCTTGATGATTACTTACTAACTTAGTAAGCAAGTTGTTTGAACATAACGTGTCCCACCATATAGACGGACAGCCCAGCCAGCCAGCCCTCCCTCCTTTCTACGATATACTGCAGCAACTCAATTTTTTTAATTTAATATTGCAAAAATTTAACCTTTTCCTTACACCAAATATGTAAATAAATCTTAATACAATAAGTAAACTTTAATTAAATTATATAATTAACAGTTCCGATATATACTTCAATCTACCTTTTTGTATGTATTACAATATTTTGCTAAATTGATTAGCATTCTTTAGACATTTGGAGAATTTTATTAAAGTATATGACAGTTAAGATTACATGGCAGTGTTTCTCTTCAAAAATAAATTTTGGTAGTTCCCACATGGACACTGTTAACAAAATATTTGACATTTCCCACATGGCACTGTTTGTTTACAAAACATTTGACAGTTCCCACATGACAATGTTTTGTTTACATACTGCGGAAGGGTACATAATCGGCTCCCTGAAAGTAGATATTTAGCAGGGCTTCAGAAAATCGTGAAGTTACCGTCAATATACTCTACCAGGCGGGGATGAACTACACAGAGGTAGCGGCCTACAGCGTGTCTGTATATACAGATACTTCGATAACAGCTATTGGTTGGTAACAGAAACAAGTACCAGGTGTTCCTGAGAAATAACGGTTACGTCAATCTCTATTTTTAACGTCTCAATCGATACTATCGAATGTCGTTCCGATGAGCGATTGGTTATGTAACCGTTATAAAAAAAATCGATTCAGCACAAACAATCGCAGTAGATTGCTCGTACCAACAACGTTTCGACTCCTTCACAGGCCAATCTTACACAATTATTGCGTGTTTTCATATAGTGTTTACTTATTTAGCGACTTGCAAAAACATGCGCCCCCATCTATGAGATTTCAAGCGGCAACTCCATAGTTTTATTGGTGGGAAGATTGTAGCAAGGTCTTATGCTAGTCGAACGATTCTGTTTTTGTAAAGCAAGTTACAACTGCAGAAGAGAGCTTCGTTCTTCTCAGCTTTATGTACAGATTTGCNTTTTGTAAAGCAAGTTACAACTGCAGAAGAGAGCTTCGTTCTTCTCAGCTTTATGTACAGATTTGCTCTTCAGGGGATGACTGCACACAACGGATCTGGTATTCTCAAGGTTTGCTTCTACAGACATCCTCACATGCGTATTGGCGTCTTCCCCTCCAGCGACATGCGTATTGGCGTCTTCCCCTCCAGCGNTTCTACAGACATCCTCACATGCGTATTGGCGTCTTCCCCTCCAGCGACATGCGTATTGGCGTCTTCCCCTCCAGCGACATGCGTAATGCACGTATACAAACACGGCAGGTGCAACCGCAGGCCTTACAAACAGCGTCAATTGAGGAAAAGGATAATTTGCCTCAGGAAATAATGATCTAATTTTTGGCATGCCTCGTCAGATACAAGCGTGCCTCAAGAATCGTGGAGGTCCTACCCGTTATTGATGTTTGTCAATGCAACTCAGAAGTCTGTTGTTTTTATATTGATACTGATGAGATTCCTTTATTTACGTTGTTTTTCAGTATATGCCTTTTATTTGTTTCATACTGGGATGATGTATACGAGTGTTGGATGTTTCTTTCTTTTTTTTTTTCTCTTTATGTGCTACTATGAGTACAACATGAAATGCAAACTACTTTTATTCCATATAACGTCCTGGNTTCTACAGACATCCTCACATGCGTATTGGCGTCTTCCCCTCCAGCGACATGCGTATTGGCGTCTTCCCCTCCAGCAACATGCGTAATGCACGTACACAAACACGGCAGGTGCAACCGCAGGCCTTACAAACCGCGTCAATTGAAGAAAAGGACCTTTTGCCTCAGGAAATAATGATCTTATTTTTGGCATGCATCGTCGGATACAAGTATGCCTCAGGAATCGTGGAGGTACTACACCTTATTGATGTTTGTCAATGCAACTTAGAAGACTGTTGTTTTTATATTGATACTGATGAGATTCCTTTATTTACGTTGTTTTTCAGTATATGCCTTTTATTTGTTTCATACTGGGATGATGTATACGAGTGTTGGATGTTTCTTTCTTTTTTTTTTCTCTTTATGTGCTACTATGAGTACAACATGAAATGCAAACTACTTTTATTCCATATAACGTCCTGGATTCTGAATTTGCTAATTTTTTTTTGTTAGCAGTATACATACAAACTCTCGAGACACGAAGGTGAGAACCTCGAGCCAGTAACTGCGTATAATCACTATTGTAACGTTAAGTTACTAGTTAAGTAGAAGTGTGGTATAATCATGTTTAGTAATAATTTCCTACAATAATGTTAAATAATTTTGATAAAATGTTATAATATTGTTAAATAATGTTTATTAAATGTTATAAGAATGTTAAAATATGTTTTTATAATGGTGTTAAATCATGTTGATATAATGGTATAATCATGTTCAGTGACAATTTTCTATAATAATGTTAAATAATTTTGATAAAATGTTATAATATTGTTAAATAATGTTTATTAAATGTTATAAGAATGTTAAAATATGTTTTTATAATGGTGTTAAATCATGTTGATATAATGGTATAATCATGTTCAGTGACAATTTTCTATAATAATGTTAAATAATTTTGATAAAATGTTATAATATTGTTAAATAATGTTTATTAAATGTTATAAGAATGTTAAAATATGTTTTTATAATGGTGTTAAATCATGTTGATATAATGGTATAATCATAATTAGTAATAATTTCCTATAATAATGTTAAATAATTTTGATAAAATGTTCTAATATTGTTAAATAATGTTCTTTTAATGTTATAAGAATGTTAAAACATGTTTTTATAATAGCCTCAAATCATGTTGTTATTATGGTATAATATTGTTTAGTAATAATTGCCTATAATAATGTTAAATAATTTTGTTAAAATGTTATAGTATTATTAAATAATGTTTGTTTAATGTCATAAGAATGTTAAAACATGTTTTTATAATAGTGTTTGATTATATAGATATAATGGTATAATCATGTTGAGTGATAATGTCCTATAATACTTGCACAGGACCTCTGTGTTGGAAGGCGGAAAGCACCAGGAGAAGGGAACAAGTGTTATGACAAAGGGACAGTATTGGTCCGAGTTCTGTCACCTCTACAACGCACTATGTGAGCAATGAAGCTGTTCCGATCCCAACTGTCAAGCGCGTCAGTGCGCCTCCTACGTCATTACACTTGCAAGCGTGATCGGGAGCACAACTGCTGTGCGAGCTGACGTCACGTTGGTGCGAATTCCTAGCAGAAACCTGCCGCAAGTTAGGTTATAAACCTAAAAGCTCTTCATAGGTAGACATTTATCTAGAATAAGTGGGTATTTGTGTGGTTTGGAGAATGGATTACGTGGTATCCATTGTTATTTTTAATAAAAATAACATGTGTTTCGTAACGAAACATTACACTAGTTTCCTAGTAACTACATTGTGATATTACAGGACCCAGTTTAATCTAGATTTCAGCTAGAAATTTAAGCATTTTCAGCCAAAGACGTTGAATACAACACAATTTTTCTGTACCTTCGTTATCATGCTCACTGAACGGGTATTTGGAATCTGACATCTTATAAACTGCGTTTTAACCAAGAGCGTGAAGTGGAAAAAAGTAATAACGAAACATCACAACAAGTAATTAATTTCTAGATGAGTTTGCAGGATATTCCCAACAGGGTACGATCGAAAGGGCACATGGCGAGCGAATCGTGCAGGGAAGCAGACACTAGGTTGGGGGAAGAAGTGTGTACCTGTTCTTGTCGTTGGCGAAGAAGGTGTCGGGCACCCAGATCTTCTCGGCGAAGTCCCCGGACAGAGCCAGGACTCTGTCGTCGCTACTGAAGGACAGCCGCTCGTCCTTCCAGTACTGGTTCAGGTACATAGTGATGGTGTAGTCCTGTCAACACGCGGACACCAACATCAGCTCCCCGGCACCGCACGGCACTCGTGCATATCTACAACATCACGGTCAAGTGAGCACTTTCGAGGCCCTAGTTACTTCTTCCTCTCAGCCATGTTTTATCCTTTAACCTCCTTTTTAAAATATATATACTGCATGTAAGCAATAAACACAGTGCGTATATTCCGCCACACTGGGATGTCAACGTCTTGAAATATATTTATTTGACTATTATTCCAAATGAGAAGGCTTTCAAAAGTGCTCACTTTATCTTGAATAGCCTTTACCAAGGTATTACCTTAGTTTGACGCAATTGAAATAAATTAGTGTGCAACTGGTGTATTATTACTGTTTAATTTTAAGGAGTTAAGTCTAAATAGCATTTATACTGGTCGAATATGAACTTAACGGGAAATTTTTCACGAGAAAAAGTAATTTTAAAATGTCTCAAAAATAGTTTCTAAAGTTTGCTGGAGGCAAAACGCTAGTACACTGCATGCATTACAGAAAATATTTAAATAGCTGTGAAAGTATAGTTGCAAAAATATTTACAACCACTGTAAAACATGCCACTATCTCCATTGTGGTTGCTTAACGGAAATAATAAGGGTTGCTGTAAATGCTCAGTGTTATATTTCATAATGCGCCATTGGAAGAAGTCGTAGACCCAGACTTGAGTTGTCAGCGTTCTTACCGAAGGAAAGACATGCTTATGAGATCATGCTCCTGTCTGTGAGGCTGTNCTTATGAGATCATGCTCCTGTCTGTGAGGCTGTGCGCGTGTGTTTCTCCTAATAAAAACCTCCGAACGCGTGAACCGAATATCACCTGACTTGGTACACGTATAGTATGTCGCACAAGAAGTGTTCCTTTACGAATGCTGTATTGTTTTCAGTTTTCGAAAACCTTTAGTAGTTTGTACATATTTAGTTTCAGCAGAGCGGTGCTGAATAGATGAAATATATCCATGCAAAGTCATGACTAACTTTTTTTTATTTTGAGTGGTGTATTTGTAACGCTACTTGTTTAATTTATTTGTTCAAAAGTATAGCTCGAGAGTGTGTTTGTATGTTTGTGATAATTAGGATGGTGGNGCTACTTGTTTAATTTATTTGTTCAAAAGTATAGCTCGAGAGTGTGTTTGTATGTTTGTGATAATTAGGATGGTGGAAGTGTTCTTTAGCGCACGTATTCATGATTGATAACGGTATAAACATCGTAATATAACAAGTTCGACAGGAAACTAAAAGTACAGCTGTAAAACTTGAATCATTTATCTGCTCACGTTGTCCAGTGTTTGAATTAGACGTATTTAAAAACATTCTGAATTAACTGCAGTCACTTTAGAAGACGGCACTAAGGCGTAGCACTCCGGTGTAGCTGATGAGGGTTCGAGTCCCGGTCGAGCTACCAATGTTATTTTTTATATAAACCGAAACTGTTTAACGTACGTAGCGCCAAACAAATCTTTATTTGCACCAACCAAATAAGAACACCCAATTATTTTGGTTTCAACAACAAAATTTTTTATATTCCTATAGAAAGAAATAATTTGGTTGCACCAAACAAACTGTGTTTAATTCAACAAAACTTTTTTCTTATTGTAGTGTGTGTACCGCTTTGTAATGAGTTGTAATGTCGCACGGTAGGTTGCAGTGGTCCTTCTGAAGCCACTCTGTTTCTACCGGAGATAGANTTTGTAATGAGTTGTAATGTCGCACGGTAGGTTGCAGTGGTCCTTCTGAAGCCACTCTGTTTCTACCGGAGATAGGTATTTTAGAGAAGCTCGGCACGGTAGTGTTTAAGTGTTACGTGCTCCCGTTGACGTGACGGTGTTCTCGCACCCTGCGTGCCCTTGCAGTCAACACGTGACTTCTCCCGGCTCTGNCGTGCTCCCGTTGACGTGACGGTGTTCTCGCACCCTGCGTGCCCTTGCAGTCAACACGTGACTTCTCCCGGCTCTGCAAGGTCAGTCGTTTGCCCGCCTCTGTGGCATTTTTTTTTTTGCGTGTGTCGACGGCGAGCACGTTACCATCTCCAGCGGCACTAGAGGTGTCCCGGAGGCCAAAGGGAAGGGGGAGGTGGTGCTCGTATAATGGCACGAGGAAGCTGCTCCAGATTACCACCCCCCCACCTACCCCCTGGCCACCAACATGGGGAGGGACGCTGTAATCACGTCCCTCTCAAGACAAGTACTGGTGACGTCATCTCCGCCGCCGCTGCGAGCGAGCAGCGCGACTCTATTGATAGATCGATTCCCTACTTTCTCTCTCTCTCTGTCTCGCTCCACATTCGAGCTCCTGGAGACGCCGCCACNTATTATTAGAGACCAGGATATTTCGTGGCATCACGTGGCAACAAGCCAGACTTCACAACCCTGTTTGTACTCGAGCCTCGGTCAGTAGTTCATCGGCTGATGTTAGAGTTTTACCTCAGACCTAGCAGCACGGTATTCAGTCCTTGTTTCCTCTGATATATCCAGGCTGTGGCTTCCATGGAGTGGTCCAGTTGCAAAGGTAGCAATATGAACACGTGTTTGCAGACTAACATGTACTCGACTACCAGGCACTGGTTGGTGAACTGCGTTCCGACGTGCCAGCGAAATCATACTGCTGGCGTGTGCGGTTGGAGTTCCCGTTTTGCTGATGCATTGTCAGGTTCTGTGACCCTATCACGTGCTACTCACTTCAAAGGCTAACAACGAACCCGCACTACGGCAGCAGTCAACGAATGGACGGCTATTTGCCGAGTATGCGAAGGAGTCTAAAGTGTAGGCTGGCGCCACCGCAGTTTTAACGAGTCCAGGTGCAGGTACGAGGCCTAGAGGGGTGGCAGCGCTAAGGGCGAACTAGGTACGCACATCGAATGTCTGGTTTACCTTATGCGCAAGGCGCCGGACTGGCGTGAAATCTTTCTTTCGTCAACTCGCCTCTATAGGAATTTCAGTGGCAACCTTGTCATATTATGGTGTAACGATAATAACAAAGGTGAGCTGGATGTCTCTGTGTGCTGTTTGAGTACCCTGCACCGGGATTTTCACACCTGAAAACGATTGCGATACACTTGCATTAGCCCTTCTTCTCTTAAAATAAAATATACATTAGAGATAGAATATAAAGTGGACACTAGTATTCGGACATGAAGAATTTCCTAAATGCTGTTCGTAAGCAGATGCCGATCTAATATAGGTAGGGGCAGTGATATTTCGCGAAAAGATTTCGAGACAAGATACAGTCCAAAGCACTATAGGGTCGTCCAGCTTCTTTGATTGGCTAAAAAATGTTCTGGCCCGTGTTAACCGTTTGCGCACGAATCACGAATGTTCAGTGTCGGAGTTACTTAGTCCTGAGTGGCTGGGTCAAAGACGGACACGGCACCAGCAACCAATAGAGGTATAACAACAGCTGAGGTGTGTATATAGTATTGAAGTCTACTGTGTGCTCCGATTTTTACGTGAAAAGTCACTGGCCCTAAATATAGGGAACAGTTTTCAAATGGCGACCATGCTACCGAAGATCTGCGGTAAGTGTGGGATCAAGGCCACACCGCGGCCTTGGCAGTAGTCCAAACGTGGCGCTCTTCACTTGTCGATGAGGTGAGGTGAGGTAAGTGACGTGGGAGCAGGGTGCTGTGCGAGTGAAGACCCGTGTGGTGAGGCTGTACTCACCATGTTCACCTCGGAGATGGAGTCGAAGCTAGCGATGGTGAGGTCCATGCCGACGTAGAGCGGGTCACCTGCAACAAGAGGCACACACTGCGTCCCTGCTCGTCGCCACTCGCACACAGTCCAAGTCATACACAGACACACATGGGCACAGAGCTCTCCTCTCGTCTCAGAAACACTTCGTTGAACAGATTCAAAACGCCAGTCTTTGGTTACGTAGAGTCATGGCCGGGTTTGAAGCGTATTTTGTGATTTAAAGCTGTGCTATACGTTTTAATTTATTTGACACGTTTTTGACTTATCTTTTAAATAAATATTTAAAACACTTTGCCCACTCGCAACTCGAACCCATCATATTTGTAACCAAACAACTTGGAATAAGATAGAGGCACCAGGTGAATAAGGCTTATTAGCTGATGTAAGTTTGTGTGAATCCGTAGACATTATGAGGATTTTATTTCTGGAGTGTGTCAGTTATGAGATAAAACACATTGCGGGAGGGAATATTTCCCCTTTTCTTGTACCGGCACCTGCCTAGATTGAGTGCGTGGCAAGCTAAGTTTTGTTATCTGTCATGTCCGATACGTATAACAACGGCTTTCGTTTGTGTTACAAAGTACTTTTAAGTTGACGGTATACCAGTTCCTAAACAACTGCACGCAACAAAACTTGCTAGTTATTTTAAGCAGTAACTATTACAAACATACTNGTGACCCTACCTGGAATCGAACCCGGTTCGCCCTGGTGGGAGGCGAGCGCTCTAGCCGCTGCGCGACCGCGGCCTCGCTGTGTTATTAGAGACCAGGATATTTCGTGGCTTCATGTGCCAGACTTCACAACCCTGTTTGTACTCGAGCCTCGGTCAGTTGTTCATTGGCTGATGTTAGAGTTTTACCTCAGACCTAGCAGCACGGTATTCAGTCCTTGTTTCCTCTAGTATATCCAGGCTGTGGCTTCCAAGGAGTGGTCCAGTTGTGAAGGTAGCAATATGAACACGTGTTTGCAGACTAACATGTACTCGACTACCAAGCACTGGTTGGTGAACTGCGTTCCGACGTGTCAGCGAAATCATACTGCTGGCGTGTGCGGTTGGAGTTAATGTTTTGCTCATGTATTGTCGGGTTCTGTGACCCTATCACGTGCTACTCACTTCGAAGGATAACAACGAACCCGCACTACGGCAGCAGTCAACGAATGCCGAGTATGCAAAGGAGTCTAAAGTGTAGGCTGGTGCCACCGCAGTTTTAACGAGTCCAGGTGCAGGTACGAGGCCTAGAGGCGTGGTATAGCTAAGGGCGAACTAGGTACGCACATAGAATGTCTGGTTTCCCTTATGCGCAAGGCGCCGGACTGGCGTGAAATCTTTCTTTCGTCAACTCACCTCTATAGGAATTTCAGTGGCGACCTTGTAATATTATGGTGTAATGATAATAACAAAGGTTAGTTGGAATGTCTCTGTGTGCTGTTCGAGTAGCCTGCGCCGGGACTTTCACACCTGTAAACGATTGCTATACACTTGCATTAGCCCTTCTTCTCTTAAAATAAAATATACATTAGAGATAGAATATAAAGTGGACACTAGTATTTGGACATGAAGAATTTCCTATATGCTGTTCGTAAGCAGATACCGATCTAATATAGGTAGGGGCAGTGAGTGATATTTCGCGAAAAGATTTCGAGACAAGATACAGTCCAAAGCACTGTAGGGTCGTCCAGCTTCTTTGATTGGCTAAAACATGTTCTGGCCCGTGTTAACCGTTTGCGTACGAATCACGAATGTTCAGTGTCGGAGTTACTTAGTCAAGAGTGGCTGGGTCAAAGACGGACACGGCACCAGCAGCCAATGGAGGTATAACAACAGCTGAGGTGTGTATATAGTATTGAAGTCTACTGTGTGCTCCGATTTTTACGTGAAAAGTCACTGGCCCTAAATATAGGGAACAGTTTTCAAATGGCGACCATGCTACCGAAGATCTGCGTTAAGTGTGGGATCTAGGCCACACCGCGGTCTTGGCAGTAGTCCAAACGTGGCGCTCTTCACTTGTCGATGAGGCGAGGCGAGGTGAGTGCAGGGTGGGAGCAGGGTGTTGTGTGAGTGAAGACCCGTGTGGTGAGGCTGTACTCACCATGTTCACCTCGGAGATGGAGTCGAAGCTAGCGATGGTGAGGTCCATGCCGACGTAGAGCGGGTCACCTGCAACAAGGGGCACACACTGCGTCCCTGCTCGTCGCCACTCGCACACAGTCCAAGTCATACACAGACACACATGGGCACAGAGCTCTCCTCTCGTCTCAGAAATACTTCGTTGAACAGATTCAAAACGCCAGTCTTTGGTTACGTAGAGGCATGGCCAGGTTTGAAGCGTATTTTGTGATTTAAAGCTGTGCTATACGTTTTAATTTATTTGACACGTTTTTGACTTATCTTTTAAATAAATATTTAAAATACTTTGCCCACTCGCAACTCGAACCCAACACACTGCGGGAGGGAATATTTCCCCTTTTCTTGTACTGGCACCTGCCTAGATTGAGTGAGTGGCAAGCTAAGTTTTGTTATCTGTCATGTCCGATACGTATAACAACGGCTTTCGTTTGTGTTACAAAGCACTTTTAAGTTGATGGTATACCAGTTCCTAAACAACTGCACGCAACAAAACTTGCTAGTTATTTTAAGCAGTAACTATTACAAACATACTNGGTATACCAGTTCCTAAACAACTGCACGCAACAAAACTTGCTAGTTATTTTAAGCAGTAACTATTACAAACATACTGCGAAGTTTTAAAGCAAACATGGTCTAGGGTACCCACACCCTCCCTTCCAAACCCCCTACGAGTTTCCGGTGTTCATGAAGAAAGTGGCGTCAGCATCACAGGTGGTGAACAAGCAACTCTGTTGAAAACAGAACATACGTAAACTTTTGAGGATAGCCCTGTGTTAACCACGATGCAGTTTATTTCCGAATTGCCAGTAACTTGCTCCGAGAGAAAGGTTTGCTTTAGTTAACACATTATTTGTTTTTATATGGCGAAACAAACACATAAAATTGATTCAACCAAATATTGTGCCACCGGACAGAATTTTTTGACTGAACAGGGAAGTTTCGTCAACTCCAGTGAGTATTTTGTAAGATGAACAAAATCAATTTTTCTGCATTTGAGTTTTGTTGAACAAACAAAATAGATTGTAAGCGCAGAAACTAGTTTTTAATAGTTTTGCCATATGCGAGTAAGTATGTTGGTGGTTTAAAGAAACTTTTCTGTCAGGCCAACTTGTTTAGCAAATTCTGAAATTAGCTATTTTAATATAATCTTCAAAGTATTGAAAACGAAAAGACGCAATAATACAGGAACGGGTAAAAAAATCAGTAGGCAAGATATTGTAAATACATAGGCTGATACAATACAATTAAATATCATAACATAATAGACCAAAGGACTTTCAGTTTTATACTTAACACTGTAAGTACTTCATACAAGCATTAACAATGTGAGACTCCCCAAAGGAGTCTGAAATACGAACATTAAAGTGAGGAATTCGTCATAGGAAAATACTTGGTACAGAGATTGTACTTCGACAGATTATCATGTGGTGTATAAGTTTGTTTTAAGATGTAGAATACTTTGACATAATGCTATCTATAGACACTCAGAGCAACAAAATACAAATTCTTAGTTAAATAAGGTGGCGTCTTGCAGTATCGTGTAGCTGCGCCGTACTTGAGGAGCACTAGAACAACGACTGACGTGATGTGAGGCCGAGACGCTGGTTGAGTTCTAGTAGGAAGAGAAGTTTCCTGTCTGATTACTCGAGCTAACTCAGCTGAGTACTTGGAGTGTGTTCCCGTGCGTTGTAGCCCAGTCTTCCACATGACCAAGCACAAGAATCCTTGCGACATGCACCTCCAGCTATCCGCCAAGGCACTCAGCTGCAACTACACAACACCTGCCGTTCAAACAATAATTAGCGAAGGGCGTGGAGTTGTGGAGTAACTTTCCGGCTTCAAATCTCTGCCAAGTCTGGTAATTAATTACCTGAGCTCTAAGAACTGCCGTGAGGCGTAGTTGGACAACTCGTAAGGGCCACGAGGCTTGGGAACTCGCAGGTGTTATTGTGAAACCATCTCGAAGGAACGTCCTTACATGCAGCGTAAATGATACTAGCAAGCAGAGGAGAAATTGCGACTTTGGCACAAGGGGCTGGGGGCTCGGAGCGTCGCATGCTCTGTCATTCCTGTCCGCCACCGGCCATCTTGGATCCATGTTACCTAGATCTTAATCTTTTACCCCAAAAATTCCGAAAATTTATAAAAAAAATATATATTAAAAAAGTATTAAAACATTATTAAAAAATGTGTTTTAAAAAAGTATTAAAATTTTTTTTCGATGTCCCCACACACCCTCTGCTCATACTCATTCCACCATCTTGGTAGGCGTTACAGCCACCGTCCGCCATCTTGGTTTTTTCGTTTGTTATTTGTTTATACATTACTGGAGTTTTTCTCTCACCGTCGTTCAACCACCATCTTGGTTTTTTCGTTTGTCATTTGTTTTACGTTGCTGGTGCTGTCCCCAGCAGACGGCAAAATAATACCAGCGAGGCTTCGACTCAAACGGCCTCAACTAAACGTCGAAGGTCGTGCCACAGTCACCATGTTGACGCCACGATGCATAACAATTCTGGGGAACCTGCATCGAACTGTGAAGCGTGCCCATGCAAACGTCCACGCGTGACGTCACCTGCTGCCGCCAACATGGGCTCGTCCACGACCGACTGTAACTTGGAAGAAGGCATTTTGAACATTCCCATTCTACCTCGTCAGATCGAACTCAAAGACTGCTAATAATTTGTTACGAAAATGTTTTGGCTCGCACATTCAATTTTTTAAGAGACTAGAATTTTACGTGCATTTATAATTTTTAAAATTTGTGCAAATAAAACAAACCTGTATAAAAAAATTAATTATCTGTGTATTTCTATTTTAAACCTTTTCTTTTTTTTAAATACGCCGTTCAATTTTTTTTTGCTAAATAAATAAAGCGTGGAGAAAATTAATATCAGTGAAAATTGTACTTAAAGGATTGGCTCGCGGGGACATGCAGTACCGAAGGAGCAAGGGGGACTCTCGCCACGAACGCATACGGACTTGGAGCGGGCGAAGTGAACAGGAGAAGCTTGCGCGGAGTAATACTCCACGTCCGCTCGGACCTGCCTTGTCACATGCGCGCCGCAAGCCGATCAAGATATTACCGTGCTGGGTTCAATACGAGTTTCCAGGCGGCTAGTTGCGTTTTCGATCTCATGCATGATCAGCTGTTCTCCCGGATCGAAATCAAATTTGATGACCAGCGCAGTTCCTCTGATATCCCCCCCCCCCCAAGCCGACNNNNGGGGGGGGGGGGGGAAACTCCCCCTCCGTTTCTAACCTTTGACCTCCCCTTACTCCGTTACTTTGTTATTAGCCATTATATAATTTAGTTGATAAAATATTAATACTTCAATGGTAAATATATCAATACATATTTTTTTTAAAGAAAAATAAATGATGTTAACTTATTTAAGGGTCCTGCCTACCTGGCAATAAAAATGAATATATAGGTAATTTTTTTATTCGAAGGCGTACAGACAAGGTGAGGCAGGCTGTGGTGGGGGTATGCAGAGCTTTATAGTAGGGGGATGGGCAATCGCTTATAAGCTTTAGTTTGGGCGTCGATGCGCCATAATTGTATTGGTGTTGAAGACTCCGTGCTGTGGCTACTTTATAAGATAATTAGCAGCCATCTTCGTGATGTCATCGATTGATTTCCGGTCCGAGAGTGGCGAGGCTCTCCTAATTAATGCAGGGGAATTATTCGGAAAGATGGGGCCCCTCTGCATATATCGCCTCAGGGCGATGCGACGCTGCACCATCGGAGACCGTGGTGGAATCCGGCGCCGCACCTACAGCAACAGTCGGCGTCGCGACGGAGACGCCCTTCTGGAGCACCCAGACGCCGCCCCTTCGCGGCTTCCAGAGGGGTGAGTTGGCTACATGCGACAACATGACTGAAGGTTCCATGCTGCTGGAAGCTGGTAGCGTACCACAACTGGAAAATGGATCTCCCGAAATGACTGTTTTACACGTGCAAACAACGGGGACTCTTTCTTCCAGCGATGTGACGGACTCATCCGTGTCGGTACAGTAAAAATAAATAAATGGCGTGTGGGGAGTGCACCCAGGGCAAGGCAACACCCTCCGAGTGACGATATTTCCAGCTGGGACCCGTAGGTGACCATCATCCCCGAGCATGACAGAAGTGAGGCCCTAGAATTAGCGGCGCTGGAATGCAAGGGCGGGGGAAGCGGGAGTGCCCCGAGAAAACCCGCCGGCAAGCGGCATCGTCCAGCACGATTCCCACATGCGAGGATCCGGGAGTGAACCCGCCGGGGATCGAGCCCGGATCGTCGTGGTGGGAGGCGAGCGCCCTGGACACTACGCCACCGCTGCCCTGTCGGTACAGTACTCTCCGGTCTCTGATATTGCCTACACAAATGCCGAAAGATGCCTTCGCTGCGAAGACATGTGGTCTCTGTTGCCTCTCGATGCTAACATATCCTCCCATTGGTCTGACGGGGATGAGATTCACCAGTGTTTAAACAACTTCGAAAGCATTTCACGCGCTTTACGTAACAGTGTTGCCGATTTACACCCCGAATTGACTAACTGCGTGCGTGTTCTTACGGACGTGAAATGTTACATGGAAGAATTTGTGCTAAGTTTTCTACCTTCCTAGCGTCTACAGTTACATTAGAAATTTATGGGGGGTTGTAAAAAATTTGATTTTAGAGACACGTATTTTTTGCTCCTATACTTGCGAACATTTAATCCTAAGTTTTTGGTGTAATATTTATGTATGGTTTATGAGTTAAATATAGAGATATGTTATTTAACTTCTAACTGTGTGTGTTCAGTAATTTATTTTTTATCCATGTTAGAAACGTAAGTATTTTTTTCCCCTTTCTTTGGTATAAATATTGTTTGCGCTTGCTTTTCCCTAAGAGAAGGGTCAAGTACGTGAAATATTTTTTTCTCGTTTTGAATATGTTTATTGTGCTAGCTTTTACCTTGGAGAAGGGACAAGTAAGTGCAATATTTCACAACAGTGCCTCCTATTATATAATAATTATGCTTGACTTACTTACCTACAATATTAAAAAATATACTCTTAAAATTTGCTGCACATTATTATTGTTTTTTTTATACTATTACAAAAAATAACTCGCATGCGTCTTATAAAGAGTTTTTAAGGGGAAAAATAGCCCGCCCTTGCGATGACAGTAGGCCGCCAATTGGTAGGAACGAAGGTTTCCGAAAACACCCGACTAATTAGTCAATGAGAAACATTGGTGGAGCAATTAAATATATTGAAAGGGGGTAGGAAATTAGCCAATGAGAATCAGGGGTAAGGCAATTAGTCAATTAAATATATTGGAGATGAAGGGGTTCAGTAGTCTGCTGGGCGCGGTGCTGGGGACAGCACCAGCAATGTAAAACAAATAACAAACGAAAAAACCAAGATGGCCACCGAATGGAGGTGAGAGACAAACTCCAGTAATGTATAAACAAATGCCAAACGAAAAAAAAAACAGCTGGCAGACGGTGGCTGTACCGCCTACAAAAATGGCGGATTGCACCTACCTAGATGGCGGAATGAGTATGGGCGGATGAGGTGTGGGGAACCTCCGGAAATTTAAGTTTTTTTAAAATACATTTAAAAAATAATTTTTTAATAATTTTAAAATTATTTTTAATATTTTTTAATTTAATTTTTGGGGATTTTGGATTTTTGGATTAAAGGTTAAGGTCACATAGACAAGATGACCGACGGAGAACCGGAATGACAGAGTATGAACAGCTCCAACGCTCAGAGCCTCCAGCCGCCTTGCGTCAAAGTCGCCATTTATCCTCTACTATAGCAAACAAAGCAAAGTGCCCGCTGCTCTATACTGCCTCCAGACAGTTCCTAATCACATATTCACTTACGTGTTTCATTTGTCTTCAAAATAAACTCTTACTTCCAGTAAAAAGTGAGGTCGATATCTACGCCGTTACAAAAACAAGAAATTCGCATGTTTTGAGATGTGTCTTCACAGAGCTCTTCAAAATGAATTTCCATCGTTGCACTTGAATACTTTCCGTTGCTGATAGTCAAGGAAATTATTATAGCACGTAAAAGGTAGAAACTAGATTCACATGTTATTCCTTGCTATTTCAAGACATCACACGTAGTTATCAGTTTCTATATGCGATGTAATGGTTTCAAGTTAACTGACTGTATTTAACGAATCAACTAATCACTGCGTTAAATTTTGCGTTAACCTAAATCGCAAAACATAACAGAATAATTTATCTTCAAAAAGTGAAAATTAACTCTTCTCTTCTCTCTTAACGGCACGGCCAGTTAAATAATTAAATAAAAAATTATTATTTTTTAATTGTAAAGGTTGTTGTGGGTAGATTTATTTGGAGAAGAGACGAAACCGACCTCGCTTTCAGTGAGAAATCGTCGCGTTGTGAGTAGTTGTGGCTCGACTACCAACCTAATAAACAAGAAAAAAAATTTAATCAGAAAATCAATTCTATTTCCTGTTGATCCATAAAATGCCAAACAATGTCTGAAGTTCAGGTGAATCTGTCAAATTCACGACTGCAGTTTTCGATAATGCTTAAATCAACAAAGTGAACCAAAACTTTTGAAGACAAAATCAGAAAATATTGTTCATCGTTGCATATATTTTAATATAAACAACATCTAAAGGCGGTGCTACAATAGCAATAGCTTTTCTGTAACTAAATCATAGACTAAATACGAGGTAGGCCGGCTTAGGTGTTATTCGCATGTGCACAACATTGAGTGTCACATCACCATATTGTCAAAGTCACGTAGTCGAAAGTGACGAAAGTGTTTGTATAAATTTATCAATAGACTCACTTTTATGCATGGGGAAAAAAAATTTCACATAACTTGAATATAATAGTTGTAATAAAACTAGACCAGACGAAGTGTAAAAGCGTTTCGAAACACTTAACTACGTAAACTTTTATCTAACCTCAAATGTTAATCCCGTATGTTTTGACAGTTCTATTGGCAGGAGAACAGTTCGATGTTGGAAACGGACAGTGGTTACTGCGCAGCTGCTACGCGCGCTCTGCCCCGTGTTGCTTCCACAGTCTTCGCCCACCTGCTCCTGCTTGCGTGTGTTGGGCGGGTTGGGTTGGCAGCCCTGCCGCCGACCCACGTAATTGATTTAATTTGCTTTTCAGGCGTTCGTCCCCCCTTCTTCTCCTCCTCATCATTCTCAGGAACTCACGTTGGAATTAGTTTAATGATGCGTGTGGTAATAAAAGCTCGAGGTAATGGCCAAGTGAAATATGTACACGAAAACATAAAAAAAGAGAGAAAGAAGAACTTATTAGGGAAGACGGAACGTCATAAGAATGGCAAACAAACCGAAGCACGAAGATATTTCAGAGATCATCAAGCGCCCAGAGTAAGGTATACCGACACTAAACACGCACTCAAGATGGGGCAGTGCTACGCGCTGATTGTTACTGCTGCATTGAGAATACCTGTTCAACAGCCAAATAATTCTGCGGCCACAGTCCTCCTCATTTACGGAGTTAAGTGAAACAAAAGTATTTTGAAATTACGAATCCTTAGTTTCAACACCAAACAGAATAAACGTTCAAGGTTAGCATAACAGAACAATTTTTACCTGACGTTGTTATACTCACTGAACATGAAAATATAACATTACAATGGACCTGACCACACTATTCAGGCCTTGATAATGTGTATGTTAAATATTTTCCTATAATTCCCTGAATTAGATATTAAAAACTAATTATTAAAATTATATTTTTAATTAATTTTAAGAAATGTTTCTACCCCAGATGATTTAGAAACCACATTTTGCACCCCCACCTTCTTTTCCCTCAAGCAAGACTGTTATAATAATTACTCTGGTTGTACATAATAAAATATTGTTTACAATTTTTTTTAAAAATTGGTTTTATGGACATTCATTTCAGCAACGAAATACATAATTTATAGCCTAATTTACGAAGTAATGAAAGTCTTAGTGATCACTTTCGTGTCTGTGTGCGTGCGTTCCCCCTAAAAAAATTGTTGAATGCGTAAAGCGAATTTCACCAAAATCGGTAAAAAATATAGTACTTAATAAAGACATCCAACTTTTATAGTTTTCGACCACACCGAGTTCTTACTTTCAAAATTGCGGCAAATTTCATATTCAAGTTGATATGCCATATATTGAGAACTATTGAACCGATGAAAAGCATGCGCGTGCACCGTACATTTTGTGTGCACTGAAATTAGAGACGGATTTTGACCCGCTGTCTGATAATGGAATGTCGGCTTTACGATTAAGAAATATTTTATACTTCACGCGATGCACAGCCCATCATGTTTATTTCTGCATCGTGTGTTCATGGGAATGTATGTTGATGAGAGGAATATAATGTTAACGTAAAATCACGATAAAAAAATTATGGAAATAATGCAACTACATCGATGCGGTTTTTATCTTCGTGGGTGGATATATTACCAAATTTGTCTGTCACGAGCTACACTCAGTTACAGTCGTCAAAGTGTTCACATCTCACAATATGCTCGCTCCTTTCCTTCCACATCGCATTAACATACGACTTTGGTATTTCTCTTAGTACACCAGCTCTTCTGCATAAAAGCATTGCACGGAAAACATTTTGTCAACTTGTATTAGTAATAACGAGCTAAGTAATTTACAGAAAATAAAAAAATTTGATACCAAGGCAACTACATGTAAAATAATTATTATTTGTAGGAAATACAAGTAAAATCAACCAAGCCGTTTACAAAAAAAAAATTTTAAGAAAGGAAACGGATGAGTATTGGGTTAACATTAGTAACATATATTTTGAAAAATATTAGAATCTTCCACTCACAACAAATGTGCATAATGTGTGTTTACATAGATATCAGGATGACTAGATTACGGTATTATCTTAATGCTAATTATGTAATTTCCTTAAGAAAGTTTGTTTTTATAATCGGGTTTCAAAAACATAGTAATTTTAGCATATACGTATGTTCAAATTATGGACAATATTTATTTTACTTGTAGTAAATTACACCACACGTAGCAGGCGTTTTTACTGTTTAACTTCCACGTCACCGCAATGCCTCGAGTGGACCAGGCCCTTAATTAGCAATGTTTTTATAAAGTTCAATTTTACATCCCTCTGGAAAGAAAACAGACAAGTTTTAATTTTAAAGTTGTAATCCGAAGACTAGCCAACTGCCCCTGCGCCACGCAGTTACAACTGCACGCATGTTGTGCTGATTGCCTATGCGCAGAGCTTCAGGCAATCTGGTTAAGTAGTGGAGTGGAGTGGAGATTTGTTCCGCGTTTAAGCAGAGAAGCGCGGGAGCGATAAGGGCGACAATGCCACGTGCATAAAGTGCGCCATAACCGCTAACCGCAAGGCTCTCAACTGGCGTGCAGTGTTCTCATTGCACTGCGTGTACTTAAGGGCATTTCAAAGGTGACTCCATATTTTTATTGGTGATAAAGTCTGCAGAAAGGTTCAATTCAGGGTCTCTTAAGTAGTTTTGTATGTGTCTGAAGCTTATTTTGACATGCAACGCTTTTAAAAAGTTGTTTAAGCTACTTTAGAGTACTCAAAAATGGTATTTCTGAATTTCGTGACGTCTTGAAAACACTCAATAGCCTTCGTCTGAAGTGTGTATTCTTTTCGTAGATCAGCACATTGGACGCTCATTCAACAGCTTCGTGGAAAAACGTAAATAACTTACACTTTTCAACGCAGTTCAATGAGCAGGGGAGCGGGAGCCTTATCAACGAGGCCTTGAGGGCCGACGAAGCTGGTTGAGGTGAGTATGGAGCAGCGCCGNGCAGGGGAGCGGGAGCCTTATCAACGAGGCCTTGAGGGCCGACGAAGCTGGTTGAGGTGAGTATGGAGCAGCGCCGGAATTAAAGGGCGGGGGTAAACGGGAGATTCCCGAGAAAACCCCGCCGACCAGCGGCATAGTCCGGCACGATTCCCACATGTGGAAATCCGGGAGTGACCCGGCCGGGAATTGAACCCGGTTCTCCCTGGCTGGGAGGCGAGCAGGCTAACCGCTCAGCCACCACGGCCCCGATTGCCAAAGGAAGTTAGACTATACTGCCGGCGTGCTTGGATCAAGTACGTCAAAACTTTGAACACTATGTCCGAATCTCACTCGGGTTACAGGGAAAAAGAAAATTTAACCGCCTCCTCTAACGTCCGTTGGCCCATCGACCTAAAAAAAAAAGTGCTAGCCAAGATTTTTAAAGGACTTAACAGCGCCATTAACACTAATGATCGTGAATAATATAACAATATTTCTATAACAACTGAAATGAAACATTGTATATTGTGTAACCTGTTTCATAAGACAGTATATTTGATTGGGTGGCCATCAATTCGATGTTACACTGTCTGTTATACATTACTCAACGGAGTGACCGTGCCAAAACGTGACATGAACCAATATGACTGTGGCAAGTGGGAAATCAGAGAGCAGCAGAAATTACGTCTATATAATATTGGATATAAATTACACAGTTTTATCTTGTCCTGGGTGCCAGTAAACATGTAAAAAGTGCAACGTGATAAGGCGGTCGCCTGGTTGAAGGAATTTTGCACGTCTGAGGCCTAACAGCGTGGCGGCGCTAGGGGCAACAGAGACTTGCGCATCAGCTCTCTCGTCGCCTCTACGCGCAAAGCGCTGAACTGGCGCGCAGTCCTGCCGTCGATAGCATTCCTCTGCGAGACTTTCAGCGGAGACCCTACCATTTTATGACGTAGTAATAAAAATAAAGGTTTCATGCACGCTTCTATTCCTTTTTAAATGCTTCGTACTGGAATGTCCGTACATAAAAACGACCGTGAAAACAGCCATTTGAGCCATCACAAAAAACATGCTTTAGAGAGAAATGGAGGAACTGAAAAATGCATACAGGCACCTAACGTTTCTTGAATGCTATTCGTAAGCAGAGCTCACTCTAACTCAAGATAGGTATAAATGTAGGACGTTATGAAATTAAGCTAAATATGAAGTTAATGTAGGTTGTTAAGTTTGATATGAAGGTAGGTTGGTAGGAAGTAGGTATATAGAAAGGTACGTAGGAAGGAAGGTGGTTGGGAAAGTAGGTAGGTTTTTAGGTAGGAAGATAAATAGGTATGTATGTAGGTTGGTATGCATGTGTGTAACGTAACAGTGAAACGTTTTCTGCTGGTGCTCTGCACAACCGTTCAGGCGGCCGACATGGAAGTGCAGCAGCAGTTTGGGTTCTATATTGCTACTCAGTCTGTGTCTGCGTTGTCTGCCGCCAGGCGTCGCAGAGCCGCCCACATTATTTTATTCAGCAGTCGTGCCCGCCCCACCGACAGATTGCATTATCATAATAAAACTCCGGCGGCGAGAGGAAGGGGATGGTTGCGAAGGAAGGGGTTGTCGACGGAGCAGATAGCTGGCGAAAGCCAAGAACAAAAAAAAAAAACGTCAGAGCATCAGGAATTCCACTCCCGACTGCTCGCCGCGAAGTAAGGGGCATTCCCTCGCCCGACTTCCCTGCTGGAAGACGTATCGGCTGTCACACGCTTCTGCTTTTTAAATTGTTATTGACTCTGGTGATACAAGCGTCTCAAATAATCTGCCATTTGCTTCAGAGTGTGTATTAATACACTGAGAAGGAGGCATGTTTCTCACTTCTAAATTAAGCAGAGATATTGTGACGGTATTTATGAGTACAGGGCTCGGTAAATTTCTAACTGTATCATGACGAAGTGTGTGTTAATAAACTTCCCGCGAAGTAAGCATCGTTTTCACTGTAGCGGATATAATTTTTTTATAGTATGTTATATAAATTGTTTTTAAATAAAGTAAAAATATTGACGCAGTATTATATTTACCAATATGCGTTAGGTATGAGGTTAGCTGTATTGTGTAACTTAATTGCCTTCATAACTACTATAATGGCATTGATAAAGTTTTATTTGAAATTACGCACACAATTCCGTTTTAAACAGTAGGACAGTAAATGTAATTTACAACAATAATATAAATATTAATAATGATGTATTCAGTTATAAGTATATTGCAATACAAATCAAACCTAGATGAAATTGCTTATAGAGATCCCGCACTTTCTTCTCGACAGTTCAAAATAATGTGCCAAGAAATACGATTAACTTAAATTTTGATAGACTAGCCGACAATTTGGAAAAATTTCATAATCATAGGTATAGACTTCAAACACACGTGTATTTTATTTGCGTTTTCCACTGGATCACAGTTTATTAGACACGCCCAGGTGAGCTGTGAGCCAATAACAGACCTGCAAGGAAACAAGCAGCAAATCCTGTGCCACCTGGTCCGAGGTAACTGGCTATACACTGGAGCAGCAGGCAATGAACAGAAAGCTAAAGCTCGATAATACATAGGACCGTGGAGTCTAGCATACAGGTAATTTAAAACACGGAATTTTGCTGTCCCTTTCTACATCTGATTAGTAGAGACCTGAAAAATTCGTGAGTTCAATGACCTGCAGGCCAGACACTACAGTCTTATGTACAGACATGCCGATACCAACTGCACATTGGTTGTCTGCCGTCACAGCGGAAGGCGAAGATTGGGCCAGCCTTCTCCAGGAGGTGTCAAACACCGCGTGGACCAATGGTTGACAATTTTATTAAGACACGTGTTTTGAATTCTAGCTTGTCCCGAAATGAATCCGCGAATTTTTCAGGTCTCTACTGATTGGTAAGGCCACCTGTTTTTGGAAAAAGATTTCAGGGCTTCTTGTACTCCAAAACATATCCACTTTCGTGATTGGATTATTTTAATTGTCACACGTTGCATGCGTCTGCCGGCGAATCGCGGACACTCAGTGTCGGAGTTACCTAATTCTGATTGGCCCAGTCAAGTAAGAAAAGGTCGTCCTACAAAGACACGCCGCGAATAAGCAAAAGAAAACTGCTCGTATGCTCATAGATTATTGCAATATGGCATGTGCGGAAATCTTTTTGCGAAATTCCGGGGTCCCTACAGTAATGAATGACGAAAGCAATAAGCAACGTCCAATGAAATGTTCAGCTCTTCACAAACGCATTCAGGTGTTTCGCATCTAGCTTGTTGAAAGCGCAGACGTGAAATAGATTTGCAGTTCCTTTGATGTGAGCCTTCCTATTGTTCGATGCGAAGAAACCTCGAATATGTTACTCCACATTGAACAAACCCCCCCCCTCCCCGCCAATTAAGACGGCGGGGCTGTAATCAAGTAAATTGTTGTTATGTTATCTATAGTAACACAATTTTGCTTTAATTCAAAGAGAAATTTTCAGAAACATGGATTTGCTCTTAATAATGTTTTCTTTATATGCTTTTGTTTTACGGCAGTATTACTTTCCTTTTCAACAAAGAAACATTACTTCGTGACAAAGGCAAGGGTTTAGCGATATTAAAGGTTTTCTGACGTACGTTGGCGAAAGGCGGTCGAGCACTTTGCTACCGGCGTCGTCACTTTGGTGACGTGTGCAACTACAGTTCGCCGAACAAGTGGCTGCTTCACCTCTGTAATCTCAAGGGGTCTCTAGATCAACTCTGGTGATGAGGAAGCATTGCATGAGATATTCAGCAGTTACGTATTATTACAATCGATGCAAGCCAGTGTATTAAATTACAAATGCTCATTTCTAAAATCCTTTTGTCAGTTAAAGAAACTGCGTAGAAAAGCACCAAAATTGCTATTTTAAAGCATTGTAATTTGTTCACCCCTCTTCGAATATATTAAATTTAATATAAGCAAAAAGTAATTGCTGTAGATAGAATATGTATGTTATATTTCCTGGGGAAAAGTGGTATTTTGCCATAACATTTATTTACAGAGGTGGGCGTGCCCACGCAAACACTGATGCAGACAATATGTCATTAAGGCGCCCGTCTACCTGGAACTTTTTCCCACGTCTAGGCCGAGAAGCGCGGGAGCGATAAGGGCGACACTGCCACGCGCATCAAGTACGCCATCGCCGCTAAGCGCAAGGCTCTGAACTGGCGTGCAGTGTTCTCGTCGTGCTGCGTGTACCTATGGGACTTTCAGCGGTGACCATATTATTTTATTAGTGGGAAGTCTTTAGGAAGGTTCAGTGCAGGCGCCTATAGTAGTTTTGTATGTATCTGATGCGTGCATTTTGAGCTACAGCGCCTTGGAAAGGCCGTTTTTAGCGGTTTTGGAGTACTCTGAATTGATGTTTCTAACGTACGTGATATTTTGAAAGTACTTAACAGCTCTCGTCTGAAGTGTGTGTTCTTTTCGTAGATCAGCACGTTGGACGCACGCTTAATAGTTTCGTTGAAAAACGTGTATTTCGAACACTCTGCAACGCAGTTCAAGCGCCAGGTAGACGGACGCCTTAAGGGAGTGTTGTAGATTGCTGTGTGGCCTTCAGGTAACGTCTCCAGGTAATGCGGGGGAGAGAGAGAGTCGTGTGTAATGTGCCGCGGTGGCGCAGCTGGTCTGCGTGTCTGTGGTCGGGGAGAGGACGGCATAGTCGCTCCTAGACGGCCGGCGGTACAATCAATACCTCCCTCCCCTGAGCGGCGAGGGTGGCGCAAGGCCCCGGCGAGGCTGTCACAACTCACACCATCCTCAGCTGAACCTCCCCACGTCGCTGCACTGCCTTCGCACTTTCACTCCCCGAGTTCAAGTGTTGCGACCGCGTGCATTGCTTGGTATGCGCTGTACTTTTCTACAGCAAGTGAACAAGTGAACAACGTTCGACGTGCTCGATGATACTAGCATTAACCGTTCTCGTCAAAGAGGTGCAGCCAACTATACAAAAAATATTTATTATCCACAAGAAAGACTGGACACTTTGTTTGAATTAAAATTGTTAGCTAAATATTTATGAATAACTTACTGAAATTATTTCTTTCGCTTTTTTACTAGTGCATATAACCGTAAGAATGAACAAATTTCTAATGTATTTACTTTTCCGGCGCATGAATAAAATGATGAGGCCCATCGCATTGTTAATGTTACATATGGTGGAAGAATACACAACGTGCATACAAGTAGATCTTAAGCAGGGCTTTCAAAAGTGCTCAGCTTAACGTGAACATACTACAGGCAGTCTGGAGTTGGCAGAAGAGAATTTTTAATTAATTGATTTATTTTATTTTATTAATCTAAAATTATTTGACGTATTGTGATAATTACTTTCACAAATAATGTAATTATTTCAGTTTATGATTGATGCTTATGTATAAAAATAAAACTTAAACATATTATGCACCTATCTGTTAACACTTTAAGGATTACACTCAAGTGTAGCTCGAGCAAAATTATTTTGAAAATGTGTTTGTCATTGAAAAGAAAACTAGCATTCTCACGCAGTCGTTGTACCGCCTGTGTTTAGCAGGAACTTACAGGAACTCTACAGCTCGGTAATAATAACTTTCCTGACTACAGACATATTTCTGTTGCATCTCCGTGATAGGACAGGTGTAATTGTAAACCATCTTACACGTATAAAGACAGTTGATTGGGACAAAACCAACTCAGCGCCTTAGTGACAGATGACCAGCCAATAACGAACGTCGTAGAGCGCAGTAGGCGTGTCCACTGTCATGTCGGACACGCTTCATCACGCATTTAGGTTTGCCCGCGGATATCGGAGCCAGAACTCTCGGAAGGGCGCTGCAGCGGCAGCGGGAACGATAGCAGGAAATGAGTGAGTCCCAGAGAGCTGAGGAGTCAAGCGGGTCTCAAATGTTCCTCGCCACAGGTCACGTGGTCTCAGCAGTGCTGGCTCTACTTAACTCCAGCAGGGGGATGGTGATCGTGTAACAATGACTCGCCTCGGCCGGTCGCACCCTGAGTCACCTGGTCGCACACTGTGTTACCCAGACGGGCAGTGCTGGCTCTACTTAACTCCGGCAGGGGGATGGTGATCGTGTAACAATGACTCGCCTCGGCCGGTCGCACCCTGCGTCGCCTGGTCGCACACTGTGTTGCCCGCACAATGCGCCCAGCGACCTGTGACACGTATAACGGCCCAGAGGCCAGGCTGTCCAGGGCGAGGGTCCACAGCCATCATTCCGCTCTGATGATGGTAATCTGCTACCCCCCTTCCCCTCACCAGCCGAGACGGGAGAGAAACCGTGCAGGTCAGCGGGATACTTTCACGAGATCACGTGTAAGATGAGGTCAGAGCCTCAGTCTCGTTTACACTTGGAACGATAATCAAGGTAGGCGCTGTACGCAAGGAACCAGTGCGCGGTATCTTGTGCGCCTTCCCTGTGAAAAGAACATAATTTGCTAGTTTTTACGGATCTCTCATTTTGTGAATTTTTTAATGCTGGCATCAAGGTAATAGCCAGGGCCAGTGATTTTTCGCGCAAAAATCGGAGCGCACGCTAGACTTCAACATTACATAAACACCTCAGCTGTTGTCGTGCCTCGATTGGCAGCTGGTGTTGTTTTCCGCTCTTGACCGAGCCACTCAGGATTCCGTAACTCCGACACCGAACCTTCTAGATTCTTGCGCAAGCAGTTGACACGGGACCAGAACATGTTTCAGCCAATCAAAAATGCTGGGGGACCCCCACGGTACTTTGAACTGTATCGTGTCTCGAGATCTTTTTGCGAAATATCACTGCCCCTAGTAATAGCTGGTCACGGTAAACTGCGCACTTTCAAAGCCCTGCTTGAGGTCTACTTGTATCCATATTGTGTATTCTTCCGCCATGTACAATTAACAAGGACTGTATTCACGAGTCGTTCAAGTGAAACTGCGAAGTTATTACAAAAGTGAATGTTTTACCAATTTGCTGAGTTTTTTTTATACATATATGAATTTCAAAAACTTGAAACATAATCAATATTTTTTTTGTAGTTACACATGTTTACGTAAAACTTTTTAAAACATCGTTGAGACATGGAACTACTTTCTCTCCTTCGTTACCAACTTTACAGGGTGAATGTCGGTCAGACATTTTTCGAAGGTTGGTTTCAAAACTGTTAACTTTACTGTGAACGGTCTTCACACGCAGTATGTTGTTCGTTGGTTGGGAGAAGAAAGTTCGACACTAGTACAGCACACACCAAAACAATTAACAATTGCAACACTTGAGCCTCGGAAATTCATTCGGGACTGAAAAAGGGTAAGGTTATAAACGACTTGTCTGATCATCTCAACCAATTATCTGTGAGCTTTATGTTTGGCTTCAGTAATATGAATTACTCATGACTAAGGGCAGTGATATTTCTCGAAAAAATTTCGAGACAAAATACAGCCCAAAGCACTGTAGGGTCGTCCAGCTTCTTTGATTGGCTAAAAAATGTTCTGGCCCGTGTTAACCGTTTGCGCACGAATCACGAAGGTTCAGTGTCGGAGTTACTTAGTCCTGAGTGACTTGGTCAAAGACGGACACGGCACCAGCAGCCAATGGAGGTATAACAACAGCTGANGGAAGCACGGGTTACGAATCAGTTACCCAGAGGGAATAGCACTGGGCACTGAGCTTAGTAAAGTACAGCTGCGACCACAAGTGACTTCCACGTGCGTTATGTACACAAGTTGTATACTGAGTGCGTATAGGGCAACCCTTGTAGTGTCAGTGTCGTGCCAGGACGTGGAGTAGGTTATGTAGTGTATTAGCGGTCTCTTCACACTTTCCGAATCAATACTTAGAAAAATCGCACCATGCATCACGTGAATGGCTGTTTCCTATATATGTAACTTACCACAAGCATTTTAAACTTGTGTTGACATAAAAGTATCTTATTTTTTAAATAAATTAAAAATTTACTTACATTTTGTTTATAAATTTTGATACTTAATTTATAATTAATGTGAATGAATCCAGAGAGAGATACCAAGTGTGTTGGCATGCTCGGTAAGAAATAGTTCCCATGAAACATGCTCCGCGTTGTCCCTTTGGTGTAGTTTTCTAGACTCGGTTAATCTTTGTTTGCACGAGGCGGAGGAATGGCCAGGAAAGTAGAACTTTGGCAGGGCTTTAGAAAAGTTCTAAGTAACAGTGGGTGGACTGTATAACACTACACAGCAGACAAGAATGTCTTAGAAGAGAAATACATCGCATCGGGTTAGCCTACTCGCTAGGCGAANGGTTTATAAATTTTGATACTTAATTTATAATTAATGTGAATGAATCCAGAGAGAGAAACCAAGTGTGTTGGCATGCTCGGTAAGAAATAGTTCCCATGAAAAATGCTCTGCGTTGTCCCTTTGGCGTAGTTTTCTAGACTTGGTTAATCTGTGTTTGCACGAGGAAGTAGAACTTTGGCAGGGCTTTAGAAAAGTTCTAAGTGGGTGGACTGTATAACACTACACAGCAGACAAGAATGTCTTAGAAGAGAAATACATCGCATCGGGTTAGCCTACTCGCTAGGCGAACCGGGGTCAATCCCCGGCTGGGCCACTCCCGGATTTTCGCACGTGGGAATCGTTGCGGACGATGCCGCTGGTCGGGGGTTTTCTCGTGGTTATCCCGTTCCCCCCTCCCCCTTCATTCCGGCGCTGCTCCGTACTCACCTCGCCTTGGCCTCGTCGGCTCTCGAGACCACGACGTTAAGAGCCGCCCAGATCTCTTCGCCCACTCACTCACTCTCTCAGCGGGAAACGTCATCAGACAATACCCCGCAACCTCATGCAAAGCTGTTGCCAGTAACACCAATCACAACATTAGTGTTCATATGCCTCGACGTGTGACAGGGCGTTACAACGACACGTGTACAGTTCAGAGAACGAAAATGTTCCCGCTCTAAATATAAAATTATAAATTTATTTGTGAGTGAATTGTCAAAGTGTGCGCACAGAGATAACAGGATTAACAAGACATATGTTCGTCATATAGATTAAATAATACTGTTATTTTAATTTGAAATTAAGTAAGTTTTTTTTATGTTCACCCAATAAAAATAAATGTTTGAAAAAATATTATTACGTGTGTTACACCTTCAAGGACCAAGTAAAATGTTATAACATCGCAGCCCAGCCTACACTCTGTTAGAAGACTCATAGTTTCCAAAATGGAATCAGGGTGGGCCACAGAGCAATGCCGTGGTATCAAGACCTTCGCGGTTACGAAAGCAACGAAATGCCGAAGCCGACGACCACTTTTGTGCAGAGCCTTGACGAATTTACGGACTTTCACTTACCTCGGCTCCTCGCCAGCAGGTTTTTTTTCCTATCGGGTAATTTTCTCTAGAAGATCTGCAACACGAATCTCAGAATTAAAAGAAGCTTCTTTTTATTGAAACGGGATTCGAAATGTTTGAACTGCGGAGCTACGAAAAGACATTCCGGGGGGAACTAATGAGAAAAAATAATTAAAAACGGAGAGGAAAAGTAGCTCGCCGGCGGTGGAACCCAAGCGCCACTTCAACCACCCCAGCTCGTCTTCTCCCAGGTCGTCTCATCTCGGCATAAGCCCAGATATTCCTCCGGAGACGCGGAGTCGCTGAAGGAGGTTGGTGATTGTAGGGGCGAGGGGGGAGGCACTTCGCTTTCCCACGACGAAAATATCGCATTCCGCACTCCGCACAAGTACCAACCCCCCTCCCCCAACACTCCATAGACCAGCCCAAGGGGCTTCGCTGATTGGCTAGAGCTTCTTCGGGACGACATGCCCTCCTGTAAGCGGGCGGCTCGCTTTCACAGCTCCAGACAGCGGCATGGGTCTGTGCACCAATAAGGAAGGAGCTACTTGAAGTGGTGGCATATCACGCATACCACCCGCCTACCGGTACGACGTAAACTCTAAGACGCTGCTGAGACTACTTGCCTTACACCTTAGGCGAATCGGGTTCGACTCCCGGCGAGGTGGCTCCTAGATTTTCGCGTGTGGGAATCGTGCTGGACGACGACGGGTTTTCTCGGGTCTCTCCCGTCTCCCCAGCCCCTTGCATTCCGGCGGCTGTTCCATACTCACCTCGCTTCACCCTCATCGGCTCTCAAGACCTCGTTATTAAGAGCCTCCCAAATCTCTCCATTAAAATTATAACTCTACAAATTTAAATGAAAGGCTATATAAACAAACATGTCTTGTTACTACTCGTGTATTAGCTGCATGTGTTCACACTCCCGTGACGTCAGACGCTGTGACTCCTCAGTCACCAGCAGAGCGACTGCCTTCCACGCCGATGTTGCCACGTCGTCTCTACTCCGAGTGACGTGGCAACGCTGCTTCCGGAGCGTGTTATCTTCGGAACAGTTTAATGGCAATGATGGACTGTTCCAAGAATTCAGGATTTTAAAAGAACGTTTCTGGTAATATAACCGAGGCCTTACTATTTGTAATTTCAAGATTCTGTTAAATTTATGCGCTGAAACCATTCATACTTGAAATATTATAAATACCGTGAGCAACTATTATTTTATTTAAATGCTCCAATTTTGCTTGACTAAATCATTTCCGTTCTGCTAACAATTTCTGTGCAAGACAAATCTACCTACAGCCAGCCGATTTACACATTTAATTAAATATCCAACACCGCCCGTAAATAAGACGGGAATCCTGTAAGTTATTTTGTAGCTAACGTTACACTGCATTATTAACAATCTACTTGTTAACAACGGCCGCCATATTAGTTGCCTGGGGCACGTGATGAGGGAATAGTAACATACCAAGAATTCCAGCAACGGCACAAAAATTAGGATACCCGAAAATTGAAACACCAGTCCCAAGCGCAACAGTCCTTCTATGTGGAAATATTATTATTATTACTATTCAGAAGTAATGACTTACTTAGATCACTTGCAGACCGCCAACTAAACTGGTGACCGATGCAATCGACAATAACATTATTTATTATCTCATTACTCATACACAGGGGCAGTGACATTTCGCGAAAAGATTTCGAGACAAGATACAGCCCAAAGCACTGTAGTGTCGTCCAGCTTCTTTGATTGGCTAAAAAAATGTTCTGGCCAGTGTTAACAGTTTGCGCACGAATCACGGAGGTTNTAAGATACAGCCCAAAGCACTGTTGTGTCGTCCAGCTTCTTTGATTGGCTAAAAAAATGTTCTGGCCAGTGTTAACAGTTTGCGCACGAATCACGGAGGTTCAGTGTCGGAGTTACTTAGTCCTGAGTGGCTTGGTCAGAGACGGACACGGCACCAGCAGCCAATGGAGGTATAACAACAGCTGAGGTGTGTATATGGTATTGAAGTCTACTGTGTGCTCCGATTTTTACGCGAAAAGTCACTGGCCCTACTCATACATCAAACTACGATTCAGCAAATTCATCGCAACTAGCGGAAAACATTTCTATGTTCAGTGATTTGATAAATTACTGCTGGAGAATGTGTCTCTAAATGTTCGTTCTTAGAAGGCAAGGAATGCAGTAAGCAGAGTGAGCAACCCAGTGCGAACAACCGCGCGAGCGATCTGTACGGAAGTCTCAACCCTCGGGCCCAAGGCTACCTCTTCGGGCCCGCCTAAGGAACACGCCTGTCCTTGAGGGCAGGCAGTACCTCCCCTACTGCGACTGGCCACTGCCAGCCATCCCCCTCCCTTGCACTTCCCCCTCCAGGCCAGCACTCGGGGCGAGACGAAGTAGGCAGCAGCACGAGACGGGCCTCAAAATGTGCAAAACATTCCTACAGTTTTAGTTAAATTTAATTAAATCCAACGTAGTTACAATACCTTTTTTTCGGCATGTTTTAACTCAGAAAACTATAGCTGATTCCACAATTATTTTTGTTTGATATTTTCCTTTTCTAATTAACTGAAAATCATGCGCAAAGTTACGCAATTTCATAATTAAAAAAAAATAAATTTAACATTGATAGAATGAAAAAGTATAACAATAGCTCGAATAATTCAAGTTTTTACTTATACTTAATAGTTCCCCCATTATTACAAAACCACTGTGTGTTTCTCACTCGAAACGGGACTATATACCTCTCTTAAAGAGCACATGGAAGCTGACGAGAGAGAGAGAGAGAGTGTGTGTGTGTCTCTGTGTGTGTGTGTGTGTGTCTAGCGGTGTAAGACATTCCAGAGACATCACAGAAAGCCTGAGGAACGGAATCGAACCAGAGTCCCGAGGGTAGCTCCAGAGACACAACCCGGCATTCTGGTCCTGAAAGCAGCACGAACAAGGATGATATGTGTGTGGGGGGGGGAGGAGGAGGAGCCTCGAGGTGATGCAGAGCGGCGGGAAATGTGCCAGCTGAAGCTCACAAAGGTTCGCCCCTGAGGGGCAACATTCCCACCAGTCCCCTGCTGAAGAGGTAATTCTTCACATTTTATCGGCGATCCTCCTTGGAATGAGAGGAGTAGGGGGTGGGGGGTTGCAGATTCATCAACAACGTACACCGGTGGCACGCACGACCCCCGCGGCGCGCCAATATCGATCTTACTGCTGGCGATTTTTTTCCTGAGAAAATATTCACATGCCTGATACACTTCAAGACTCTGTAGCGCAACGTTTATCGTTTGAGGATAAACGTTTCGAGATGTTGCGCGACCTGAAGGCTGCACACGCCATACTCTCCCGTTGGTCACCTCGCACGAAGCACGGCTGTCTAGGTCTCGACGGCAGAAATAGTTCTTTGGAAAAAATTCGTGTAATGTCATTTGACGGTCGCTTTCAACTTTTCTGAAGACCTGACGAGGTTCCACTTTCAGGATATTCCTCCGCCTTGTGCAGACAAAGCTTAAACCAATCTAGAAAGTTACGCCAAAGGGACAACGCCCCGTGTTGTGAGCTCTCAGTTTAGTAATATTTTGCATGATAGCTACAGTATATCTCACTAGTCATTGCCAACACGCCTGATTTCCCTCCGTGCTTATTCGTATTTGTTATAAACGAAATACCATAACTTATAGATGAAACATAAATAAAAGTTATATTCAACGTAAAGTAAAATACTTCAATATTAAGAGAAGAATAAAACGCTTGTGACACATGACATGTTTACAAAACAAGCAAACACATCATACATAACTTATGATGATTTTTCAAAGGTTTGATTCGAAAAGTGGGAAGATACTGCTAATTTAGTCCCACACACGGCTCAGGGCGGACCTCGATACCTGTGATTCTCCAGTGAGTCCCAGCTTCACGCTAGGTAACTGCGAGTCACTCGGAAATTTTAGGTTAAGACTTGTTCTTGTTGCTCTGTTAATCAGAACCCCGTCATACGCCAGACAACACAAAAGTCCAGTTTTGAAGAGCGTTATCGCGGAGCAGAAATAATGTGTCTCTGCAGGCCGTGGCATCCTTTTCGTCGTCGGGGGTGATGCATATGTTATGAATTTTGTGGCTGTATCTTAAACAGTTCGGAAATTACAGCAAACTATTCTTATAAGTGGGCTTAGGACGTGCTCGACGCACATGCGTGGGCTCTAGGCTAGCGAGCTTGAGCAGACCTCGCTCTGTGTCACGCAGGTGGAATGCCAGAGCAGGAGACTTGTCTCCACCAGGACGTCAGGTGAAAGGAGACCAGAAGGAATATGAGAAAACCAAGGTAGCAGGAGACGACGGTGATGAGGGAACATCCAAGACTGGCGGTTCGGAGGTCAAGAGAGAGGAAAGGGTGAAAAGAAAGGAGGCCGGAAGGAATATGAGTAACCCCCCCCCCCCCC
>NQII01000645.1:652560-745884 GCA_002778355.1 Clitarchus hookeri
AGAGAGAGAGAGAGAGGCCGGAAGGAATGAGGGAGCATGAGAAATAAAAAGACAAAAGAGAAAATAAGGGAGACCGGAAAGAATATGAGAAAATCTCAAGGGATAGAGCAGGCGAGAGAGAACGGGCTTGGGTGATAGAGACTGGAAGGAAGAAAGAAGTTTCATGATGTGGCAGTGAACTCGAACATTCTGCAGACAAGATGGATGGTGCTGGCATGGAATGACAGAGCATGCTTGTAAATGATTGTACACTACGGCGGTCAATTACACAATTTTTGCCGGATTCCTCCAATTGAGCAAAAGTCAGACGCATTGTATAAAACACTTTTTTTTTTTCGGGAAATTTTGTTGGTTTTGAGGGAAATTTTTAGGGACATTCTGTTGATTTTTTTAGTGTTTTTGTGGGAAAAAGGGTCGTTTGGAGGAAAAGGGGGAAATGGCTGAGTTATGTCATCCAATATGGCCACCGTGGCGCCCGGCTCCATGCCAGGACGCCCGGTGGCGTGGAATGCCCATTTCCCTACTACCAGCGCAAAGTTCTGAATACGTATTTACGACGGGATATTGAAAGAACAACACACCGAGAAGAATAAATGGTCGTTGACGCGAAAGCCAGAGGAAATGAATTTACATTTTTATTCCAACGGGTTTTGTCGAGGCGACAGCGGAGCTAGAGGGAGTTTCTCAAGAGTCTGACATGGCGGGAGAAGTTGGCGAACTAGCATTTAGAGATAAGCTCGGAATAAACAGACAGCGGTGGAGTCGGCGTTAACCTCCATTGTCTCCTCGTCAGCGAACTGCACGAGGTTGTCGTTCCCTCGGCTCACCGCTCGCTGTTCATATCGGCGTCGTAGAGTACTTCACAATACCGAGATGAAACAGCCGCTTATCCCGCCAACTACAGCCGCACTCGCCAAGAAAATGGCATCACTGGACAGTATCACGTCAAAACGCCGTTCGCCAATCAGCATCTGGCAACCTACTCGCCATCCGGCAGCCCGGCCAATAGGGAACACTTGGCAGCACGCATTAGCCAATCAGACTCCACGAAAAATTCAGCTATGCACAGGCACTTGTAGATGTTTCGCAACTAGCTTGTTGCAAGAGATTATCAGCAGAGACATGAAAAATTCGCGAGTTCAATGACCTGTAGGCTATACCCCATTATCGTATGTAAAATAATGCAAATATCACTTTTCATTGGTTGCTTGTTGCATTAGCGGAAGACGGTGATTCGGTCTGCATTTTATTGTGTGTTTGTTATTGGCTCAGAGTTGTCCAGGAGGTGTAAACTAACGGGTGGGCCAATAGAATAAGCAAAACAAACGTACAAAGTTTTGAATCCTAGATTGTCCCGAAATGAAACAGCAAATTTTTCAGGTCTGTAATTATTAGAGATCAGGAAACTTCTCACACTCATATGGAAATAGACTAGACTCCAAAATCCTCAGTTAGTTTTTTCATTGGCTGATGTTCCAGTTCTACCTCAGACCAGTTAGCACGGTATTTCGTCCTTGTTTTCTTGTAGGTTAGCTATTGGCTATAATTCGTCCAGGATGCGTCTTACAAACTGCGATTCAAATGGAAAAGAAGGTCAAATGTATGTATTTTAAGGTTAAAGGCTGTTCATGGTGAAGAGGTCACGTTTGAAACCAACAACTGAGAAAAATCGTTGTCCATCGTTACAGGGCACGATGGTATGCAAGCCCCCAACTAGGTTTCCAGCTAATGTTTATAGATAGTTGCAAGACATGACGTATCGAGATGGTAAAGTTTACATTAGTGACTGCTGAAATCAGCTGTTATCGTTTTATACACATATGTACAAAAGAGCACGAGTCTACATATTCTTTTCGTTTCCTAAAATATTCCATAGTTTAACTTGGATACTGCATGAATAAAATGAGACGCTTCATAATGTTAATATTATACAATATATTTTTTGAATAACATGTCGAAATTGAAACCACAGTATCTATGGAATAATATAAACAAAAATAGTAGTAACAAATTTTTTGGAAAGGTCATCTAGCGTTTTTAAATTGAAGTCGAAGTTGGCAAAACAGCACCGGTAGTCGGCAACTTCACGTATTTGCGTGCAGTACAAGTTGCATATCACGAAGGCGAACCAAACTGGCTGAGAGCGCCTGCACATAGGCCACCATCAACTCATCGAGGTACGTGGGCGCCGCTAGAGGTTGCTTGTTAGTACACGTGTATCAAACTACATGAACAATGGGGGATTAGCAGTTGAGTAGTAAAGGCTGCCAGAAGTGATTTCGTATTATTTCCAACACACAAACAGCAGTAATGTCGATGTAGGGTCTGCACGTATTTACATAGTTGCCTATGTGCAGGCGCTCTCCGCATTACGCACCAGTTCTGTTCGCCTTCGTGATATGCAACTTGTTGTGCACGCAGGTGCGTGAAGTTGCCGACTCCCGGCGTTGTTCTGCCTCACTTCAACTTAAATGTAAAAATACTAAAATTACCTTTCCAAAAATTTCGTAATAACTATTTTTTATTTATATAAGTTCACAAATGATGTGGTTTTAATTTTGGCATTTCATTAAAAAAACACCGTGCGTATGGTGCAAGTATACACAATTACAAGAAATGTATATCCTAAGTAGGGCTTTAAACACTTCTCTGTTAAGGTCCCCGCCTACCTGGCACTTGTACTGCGTTGCAGAGTGTTTCAAATACACGTTTTTATACGAAATTATTAAACGCGTGTCTTATATGTTGACCCAGGGAAAAAAAACACACACTTTATACGAGATCTGTTGAGCGCTTTCCAGACGCCACTTACATTAGAAACATCATTTCTGATAACTCCAACATAGCTAACAACTAATTCTTCAAAGCGCTGTATCTCGAACTGTATGTGACGGAAACATACTAAAGGAAACAAGAGCCCTGCTTTGAACCTTGCCACAGACGACCCGCCAGTGAAATGACAGGGTCGCCGCTGAACGTCCCAAGTACAGGAGCACCACGAGAACACTGCACGCCAGTTCGGAGCATTGCGCTTAGGGGCGATGACGCACTTGATGCGCGTGACAGAGTCGCCCTTAAAGATTGGAAATAACTCCAGGCAGGCGGGAGCCTTAATAATGAACAGCTCACAGCTTGTCCTGAAATTAATTAGCAATACTTGCAAGTGTGAAGTGATTATTTCGCCCGACGTTGAAAGTGTTAAGACAGTTGTTAAGTACGCGACTAGAGATGATGGTTTATCGCGGGAAAAACTGACGTTTTGCTAGGATTCAACGTACTTCATACACGTCTGACAGTTTTCTTTCCTTAATGGCTGTCATGAATGTTTGAAGATAATAACCCATTTCACTGGGCCAATGAGCATTCTCATACTATAGGGCAGAACGTTCGTGCTTGGTCTGCAAACAAATTAGTCGAGTCCAAAACCTTGTTCAGCCAATCGTGAAAGAATAATATAGCTATAGAAGATACACTGAAGAGCTAATAAAACTGGTATAGGCGTGCGTATGCAAATAGCAGAGGTATGGAACCAACCAGAGTAACGCGATGCTGTCGGCAGCTAGATCGGTTACTGCTGCTACAATGGCCGGTTATCAAGATTTAAGTGAGTTTGAACGGGGTGTTATAGTCGGCGCACGAGAAATGGGACAGAGCACCTCCGAGGTAGCGATAAAATTTGGATTTTACAACCATTTCACGAGTGTACCGTGAATATCGGGAATCCGATAAAACATCACATCTTCGACATCGCTGCGACCGGGAAAAGATCGTGAACGAACGGGACAAACGACGACTGGCGAGAATCATTAAACGTGACAGACGTGTAACCCTTTCTCAAATTGGTGCAGACTTCAATGCCACGTCGTCTTGCGGTACTTCTGCGTGCTCGCGGGGGCCCTACACGATATTAGGCAGGTGCACCAGTTTTTTTGGCTCTTCAGTGTATGTTGTCTGAAAATTTCTTTTCGCTATTTTCCACGATCTGTACGCAGGAGTGGTGCAGGCAGCTCACCTCCGAAGTTGGGTCTGAGGCGAATGTCGTATCCCTCGAGGATGCGGGAGATGGTCTGCGTGGCATTCTCCAGCCTCTCGCTCTGCTCCTCCATCTGCTGAGCCGTCTGCTGCTGATCTCCGCTCCTGAGACACAGCACACACCAGCATCACTTCCTCAGCACCGCTACTCAGCCGCGCGCAAGCACAACTGCCTATATTGTAATACAGCCCACACTAACATTTCAAAACAAAATACAACCGTAACATCTTTACGTTCCACATATTTGTCAAATAAAACACTGTAACGAATGTTGTAATTTATTTTCAGTTTTTTAAATATATTTATATTTTATTTATAAGGGATATTTCCTTCACAATTAAATTCAGTGGCTATGAGTTCTTAATATTATAATACAATTATAACTTCAAATATCATACATGCTCAGAGAGATTCTTTATAATTTATCTTCTTCAGGTTATTTCGTTTCCAGCAGTTGTTAGCCATTTTAAATTTTCGTGATGCCGGCAACGGTCGTTTTTTTCCGTGCAAGATTCTAATTGGCTGAGTCCGTCAAACGTCACAGAAATTTTAGAACCAGTACAATATTCAAACACTTCGCTTCTCAACACTTCGATGTCAAGAGCCACCCAGATCTCTCCAATCTATCATCTGACTAAGTCTGTGAGACTTGAGCTATTTTACGCCAGACTTCTGTGATCCATTTTGAATAAGCTAAGCCGTTCTTAAAATATTTCTTTTAACACTTTCAACACGTTGGCAGGCAATAATTTGTATTCCATAGTTTTTAAAAACCTTAAACGTTCACATATTTAATAATATTTTTGAACTCTTACACAAGTAGCACGAGAAATCCGCGACTTAAGAAATAACGCACGACTGGAAAACACTACTCGACCATAAAACACGCGAATGAGCGTGATAAACTGATAAGCACTATTCATCAGGCTCGCTGTTGTTATAGGCGTACGCGAATATGGCCACGACCTTGAACACAGCGCGTAATTAACAACCATTCATCTGCACACCTGACGAGTCTCCGAGGACGAGTGTGCAAGACACGTGGCGAATGCGACAAGCAACGGCCAATGAAACGTTCAGCTCTTCACAGACACGTGTTGCAGATGTTTCGCAATTAACTTGTTCGCAAGCGATTATTTCCCTGCTTGATTTCGGCGAGCGTTGAAAGTGTTGATCATCAACACGGCCGGTCACCGCGTCCGCGATTCGAAACATGTTGCACGTGAACGACGCTTGTGTCCGGTGCTGTACATACTGTACTGTACTGTTTGGAGATTCTCAAGTAACTAAACAAATTTTAACTTTGAACGATTTTAACAATTTTACTGGCTTAGCTGATAATATAAGCCTTTTAATGTGTCGTGAAGTAAATATTTCAAATATGGAATTTTATATAAAAGTTTAAGCGTTGCCTTGGCAGTGTGATTTAACTGAAAAATAAAGTATAAGATAACAAATAACTGAGATTTCGAGAAACTAAACAATAGAAACGGATGGTAGTTAAAAAGGGGACCCTGAAGGCCTTGCGGCTGAGAGGGTTGGAAGTCTATATACTTCCTTAAGTACTGTGCATAGCAAGGCGCCAGTTTTACTTGCGGATCATCGTCGAGCAGGCAGAACGTTNCTTACACTTGCGGATCATCGTCGAGCAGGCAGAACGTTGCCGGCTGTTTGCGAGGCAGGCGCTGAACAAAAGAACAGCGCGCACGAAGAACTTACGCGATTGCAACACTCGAACGAAAAAAAATTAATGTGCGAATCAACGGGGGTTTCTTTGGATGAAAAAGATAATTTGCACAACGCGCACTTCCATCATAATTACCGTTGGTTTACAGCACAAACAGAATCTATTTATAAAATATATGTTTTTTTTTTTCAGCGTGGTTGCTTTTGTGCTGACTTGCGATCGTGCTCGGCGGCGCTCGTTATTTCATAAATTCTACAGCAAGCCGTTAAGAAACGAATATATATTCGGGATGTCACGTCGGATGATAAACTGGGAATGGGCGGGCTGCCGTTAAAAGAGAAATCTTTTGACTAATCGCCGCGAGATAGAAGTGAGAAGGGATGTAATAGCTCTGCAGTTTCCCCGACTGAGCCTCGTTTGTTGTTCATTAGGGGTCGTTGTGTGCTGCTCGTTTAACATCCTCTGAACTCTTACGACGGGAAATAATGCACGCACTTCCGCCAACGCACCCTGGGCTACGCATCATGTCCTCTGCGGCCGCTGGACCGCGCGTCGGGAAGGCTTTCTAACCGCGACAATAAATTATCACGCGACACAAAAAATTAACGCCCACCCGTGAATATATATATATTTTTTTTTTACTGGGGCCTCTTGCTCGCTCTGTGAGAGTTTTACGACCTTCGCAACTACAAGAGACTGCTTACACGGAGAGCTGAATCGTTTTATGTTCTCCAATCTCGTCTGCGCATTAAACATGTACGTAATGTGTTTTCCAGTTAACACTGGAGAGAGAGAGAGAGAGAGAGAGAGAGAGACCCAGCACGAGTGTGACTCAGGATACTCTACTGCGATCATTTCTCTGTCCCTCAACTCAAAATTCGAATGGACACTTTTTCAATGTCTCACTTTTTTTTAACGTGAATTTACACAAATACTTCCTCATGTGAACAATAATTTTTTAAGAATGGAGCTAATAATTTTCGTAAATCTACTCTAATAAACAAGTTTCACTGCAATTTTTCTTTGTATTTTTTAGAAACAATTCTTCGGGAACCAGTTACCAACATTAATTTTGCATCACTAAAAGAAAGTTAAAGTGAACTTTTTAATACGTTACTGGGAGCCACGATGGTGTAGTGGTCAGACCACTCGCCTCCCACCTACAAGAACCGGGTTCGATTCCCGGTGGGCTCGTCCCCCGCATTTTCACGTGTTTTAGAATCGTGCTGGGCGATGCAGCTCGTTGGTGGGTTTTCTCGGGGTTCTCCCGTCTCCCCCGCCCTTGCATCCGGCGCCGCTCCATACTCACCTCGCTTCACCCTTTTTCGGCTCTCAAGCCCTCGATGTTAAGAACAACGCAAATCTCTTCACTCACTCTTCTTCAACACGTTACTGTTGAATACGTAAAGCTAAAGTTATATTTCAACAAGCGAGTATTGCAGACTTCACATTTGCAATAAACGTGGATACACATAAACGATTTTTTTGTTGGAAAGACGTAATATTTTGCTTGTAGTGGTTGAAAAATTTTTTGATAACACTTAAGTTTCCAAATTGTTCGTAGAACGTACAAAAAATATTTATTGGTGTGGATTGTGTATCGTGCTATTAACACTTTATTTTTTCGCGTTAGCCAACATCGAGGTCTTGGTTTGCGTTGAGGGGTTTGGGCGGCTCTTAACAACGAGAACTTGAGATACTGTGAGGGTGAGAAGACGTAAGTATCTTTACTCAATGGTCAAACACATTGCCCGTTTCCAGAGCTTCGCGCAGCCAATAAGAGAACGGGTAGGATCACACTAAAGGAATCAGCACGCCATGTCATTTCTGTAAACTTACTGTGCCTCGGCTGTGTTCAGTGCGCCGTCCTCAGGCTGTAGGTCCGCCGCAGGCGAAGCTGCATGATATCCGCTTTGCAATAACGTTTCGAAGTACACTTGTTGAACTTATCGTAATCTGTGCGAAGTATCGCTTCCTCAAAGTAGCGTATTTCCATGGCAACATACAGAGCAATTCTAAAATCATGGGACAAACATTGAGGGGTGGTAGAGCTCACTAGAAAAAACAATTATTATATAGGAATATATGGGCGGAAGTGACGCGTTGAGGCACAAACACAAGAACGTAACACATTAACGGAAACATAAAACGTTCATTAGCAGCATACTTAACGAGTGATTCCGTACAGAAAATGTTAAAACAGTTGTTGGAAATGCATCCACCAACAGTCACGCATGCTTGGCGACCTCTACATATGGCGAGATTGGCTGACAATGGTGGCGTGCGTGAAATACCCGGCGTATTTGAATCTGTTCGCCAATCACTCCACCGACGCCACCAAGCTTGCATTACTGTCCGTGGTAGCAATTTTGAGCAATTATTATAAACATTGCTGTAAAAAGGCATTTAGCGGCGACGTTGTATATAAACACTGTGTTGCATTTCATGTGTTATTTTTGTGTTTGTGCCTCAACGCGTCACTTCCGCCCATATATTCCTATACAGTAATTGTTTGTTTTAGTGAGCTCTACCACCCCTCAATGTTTGTCCCATGATTTTAGAATCAACCTGTATAGTAAATATCGCGTACACTGATTTCGCATATATGTGCACTGCAAATGTCGCTCACACTCGTATTACAAATATTGACAACGAAAATATAGATCATGTTGATATCACAAATGTTGACAGTGCAAACATCGACCACATCGAAATAGCAAATACCGTTCGTGCTGTCACTTCGAATATCAAAATTCTTATATTTGCGAGGTTTTTTTTTTGCAAAGTTACAGAAACACTTATATTCAAACACTTATGAGCCACAATATTATTACCATAGTATTTTTTTAAAAATTAAAATTACGAATATTTTTGTTTTTACGCAAAAAAAGGCAGTATTGAAAATTTTTCGAATATTGTTTACCGGAATACAACAGTACCGTTCTTAAAGTATTGTTTTTTATAAAATAGCCAACATGGAATATCGTTAATATTGTATATCACCAATATAGAATATTGCCAACATACTATGTCACTAATGTTTCGATATTTGATATGTAGGGCCAGTGACTTTTCGCGTAAAAATCGGAGCACACAGTAGACTTCAATCATATATACACACCTCAGCTGTTGTTATTCCTCCATTGGCTGCTGGTGCCGTGTCCGTCTTTTACCAAGCCACTCAGGACTAAGTAACTCCAACACTGAACCTCCGTGATTCGTGCGCAAACGGTTAACACATGCCAGAACTTTTTTTAGTCAATCAAAGAAGCTGGACGACCCTACAGTGCTTTGGACTGTATCTTGTCTCGAAATCTTTTCGCGAAATATTACTGCCCTTAGTGATATGGTACTCTCTATTGTTATGCCATATCACACTTGCGATATATAAAAACATATTGTCTTGTGATTGACATATAGATACATATATAAATTCGCGTTATTATTTGGTGACACGTTACACACTTTTATAACGCGAATATTGCAGATCTCTATTGCCGTATCACCACATCGCACCACGGAGGTAGGAATAACCGGATATGTCATGCTATGACGTCATTGAAGATGTATTTTCGTCCATCACCATAGCGCGAAACCCTAAACATTAAACATTTTGAGACAGGTTTTTGTATTAAATGCACGCAAAATGTGGACGTTTTTAAACAAATAACAACTAACGAAGGTAAACTTTAGGGCTTAATACCAACACGTGCTGATGCAACAGTTTCATTTTAATTTTACAGGTTAGGTTTCCAATGTTTCGGGTCGCCACAACATGGCGACAGACTTCATGCACATTCACAGACAAGGCCACCTCTTGTAACGCAACAGACTTATCGCAGGCTGTTATTCTGAGCCACTTGCTGCAACCAGCAACGCAAGTTTGATCTCCCGGTTGCCTATCTGCGCCCGACACGCTGACTTCCTGCATCTCACACTAGCTGGCGTCCTGTGAGTGCGCAGAATACACCAACTCCAGTCCGCACGCGCTGCCAATATGGCGGAGTGTCCCTATCCAATCACAGGATGGATACCAGCTCACCAGATGGCAGACGAGCCAATGGGGAATCTACCACAGAGCGCAGTAACCAGTCAGATGTACAACACCTTCTCAGAGACTCGTGCAGGCATACTAAACGACAGACTGCGCCCACAACCAATAGACGGACGCTATTTACGTTTGTATTTACTTACTCATTCGTTGTCGAGGTAGTAAACTCTTTTGATCCGCATGTTTACGCTTGGTGCATTTCCAGCAAAACGTCGAAATGGCGTTCGGTAGGGGCAGCGATATTTCGCGAAAAGATTTCGAAACGAGATACAGCCCAAAACACTGTAGGGTCGTCCAGCTTCTTCGATTGGCGAAAAAAAAGTTCTGGCCCGTGTTAACCGTTTGCGCACGAATCACGAAGGTTCAGTGGCGGAGTTACTTAGTCCTGAGTGGCTTGGTCAAATACGGACACGGCACCAGCAGTCAGTGGAGGTATAACAACAGCTGACGTGTTTATATAGTATTGAAGTCTACTGTGTGCTCCGATTTTTACGAGAAAAGTCACTGGTCCTAGCGTTCGGTAACTTACTCGCCAGCCGGGAGCCCAACCAATAAGGAGTACTTCACACCACGCAGTAGCCAATCAGACACAAGGCACGTCACGCAGTCTCACGCAGCCAATCAGAGAATGGGTACACTCACGTCAAAGGAGCTGGAGTGGAGTGGAGAGCCTCGAGTGGCTCTGAACTTCGGAGATGGAGAGTCTGCGAGGGTGGGGTGAAGTGAGGTGAGGATGGATCAGCGCTGGAATGCAAGAGCGGGGGAAACTGGAGATCCCCGAGAGAAAACTAGCTGGCCAGCGGCACGGCCCAGCAAGATTCCCACTTGCGAAAATCCGAGGGCGACTTCATCGAACACGGTTTGCCTTTGTGGAAGCGAGTGCTCTAGCCACTACACCAACACCGAATGAGTGCCATGCTACTTCACCTGTGTGCATATACCTAATCTATAGCTTCATGGTGGTTACTGGTCCCTGCTGAGTGTATATTGAGTGTACAGCAGTGGGCAATATACAGGACACGGAGTAGGCAAGTATACCAAGTGTGTTGTATAAAATGTAAAAATGTTTATTTGTATGTTAGCCAACATATTTGTTTAATATTGTGTAAAATGTGTCATTAATATTTTTTTATTTTGAATGATAATATACACGTGAATATTGAAACCAGATTTGATTTGTGTTATAGTTTTTTCAATTTAAGTGTACCTATGGTAACCAAAACAGACCTACCTAACCTAACTTAACCCAGATATTCTCACCCTTATTTAAATCAAAATGTGGTATTTCAAAGTCTATAATAAAGCCTTGGAGGAATACAATGCACAGAGTTAATATGCGTCACAGTAGACTTACTGGAAATAAGTTTAATTACCCTTGTATTGATTTGAATGATAATGCTAAATTTTGTCGAGTGAGGGCGTTTGACGCTGTCGAAGCATTCACTGTTGTTAGTTTATATGCTGGTAGATGTCATAGTTTTCAAGAAGTAACATTTTCAGGCTCGTCATTTGTGGAGGTAGCTATAATTTTCTAATTCAGAGTATCCAGATTACCATAATGCCAAAAATATGACAAGCTTTGAACCGAATTATACTGTTGCTTTCAGAATATTTAACGTTGATGTGGGCGTGCCCGCTATCTGATTGGCTTTGCGAGGCTCTGGGAACGAGCCTCGTGTCTGACTGGTAACTGTGGGTTCAGAAATGTTCCGTATTGGCTGGGCTGCCAACTGACGAGTAAGTCACCAGGTGATGACTGACGGACAGTGTTCCAACCATAGACTAAAGGCGAGGCAGACCGCGTGTTCGTCTTGTGCTCACGTACCCAAAACTGACCTACCCCAAACAAACACATCTGTCAAGGTCACGTGGTAAAAAGTGACGAACGTGTTTGTTTATATCTTAGTTAGAGACACGGGAATATTACGACTTCCTTTGACGATGAGAATGATTGTTATTATATGCTATATACTTTAGCTATTTTCATTTCGCGCTGGTTTCTGCCCAATTAATTAAAAGTCCACACATTTTGCTAATTATTTTGGCACCATCGCACACTTCTCAGTTGTTTACATGCTCGGCCCACAGTCGTTTGTCCATAGGCTGCTACCATTTTGTAAGGGAATTATTTTAAGTGAGTAGCTTATTAATTTTATTAATTCCTTACAGCCCTTCGACATAGGCAAGCTACATAGCTATGCAGCCCATCCAGTTTAATAATAACAACGTGCAAACAGCACAGATTATATTACACAATACAAAATAATAAAATGTACTTATATCATACTGTTACACGTGGACACATATAATCCTGGTCCACGAATTCAGCCATAGTATAAAAATCTTTATACATAAAATATATTTTACTTATTTTTTTTTAAATATTGCCTATTTGAACCATGTAAACTCCTAATATCGCCAGGTAGCTTATTAAAAACACGATGTGCGGCTGGCAGGACCCATTTCTGAAAGGCTTACACCGAGCTGATGGCAAACGAAGTTTATTTAATGACATTGTGTCATATTGTTGGATCACAATTAAACATAAACGTATCAGGGTCATTACACATAAAACACTCATGGGTAGGGGCAGTGATATTTCGCGAACAGATTTCGAGACAAGATACAGTCCAAAGCACTGTAGGGTCGTCCNAGTATCAGGGTCATCACACATAAAACACTAATGTATAGGGGCAGCGATATTTCGCGAACAGATTTCGAGACAACATACAGTCCAAAGCACTGTAGGGTCGTCCAGCTTCTTCGATTGGCTAAAAAATGTTCTGGCCCATGCTAACAGTTTGCGCACGAATCACGAAGGTTCAGTGTCGGAGCTACTTAGTCCTGAGTGGCTGGGTCAAAGACGGACACGGCACCAGCAGCCAATGGAGGTATAACAACAGCTGAGGTGTGTATATAGTATTGAAGTCTACTGTGCGCTCCGATTTTTGCGCGAAAAGTCACTGGCCCTACTTATAAATAATACATATATTTACAATAAAATTTTAAAATTGTTTGTTTTTAAAGCAATTTCCTACATGAGCAACGCGCTCGTATTATTATCAAGGGAGTCTTTCGTAATTCGAACACGTTAATACTATTTATGGAATTTCCTCAGAAAATAATGCCAAATGATGCTTAACGCTTTGAGTCCCGGATTAGTTTCCGAGCTCAAGTGTTGCAATCTTGTGCTCTGTGTCTGTGTTCTACTCACAGCCAGTGAACAATACGCTCCGTGTTCACTGACGTCAGTATCAACCAATCACAAACGAGAGCTGCAGAAAATTTGACGAATCCGACTACTCGCAACGAAGACGCCGCTCAAAACACCGACCAATGATTCTTTGTTGTGTACAGTGACGACCATAAAGATCCTTCACGTGCGACACGCCCTCGATCATAGACACGGGGGCAGAACGTGTTACGTGAATATCTGAAGACAGTGTCGCGATATCTCTGACACGGAGACCTGCAGGACGAGTCGAAATCACAATATTTGGCTCATGAATGTAACGGAAAACTATGCGTGGTGTGAGTTTTGCTTGCTACCGAATTAATTCCCACAATTCGCTATCCCTTACTGATGATTATAGACCTGAAAAATTCGCGTTTTTATTTCGGGACGAGCTAGAATTCAAAACCCCGTACGTATGTTTTGCTAATGCTATTGGTCTACCCGTTAACATTACACCTCCTGGGCAACTCTGAGCCTATAATAAACACACTGTAAAATGCAGACAGAATCACCGTCTTCCGCTAATACAACAAGCAACCAATGAACAGTGATATCTGCATGATTTGGCATACGAAAATAGAGTATAGCCTACAGGTAATTTAACTCACGAATTTTTCAGTTCTCTAATGATGATACGATTTCCATTTGCTCACNTAGAGTATAGCCTACAGGTAATTTAACTCACGAATTTTTCAGTTCTCTAATGATGATACGATTTCCATTTGCTCATTAGGTTGCTTTAAATTCGCTCTTTTTATTGGTGGTATTTTTTTTTTTACTGTTTCGCGGTCCTGCAAATCATATCGAGAGAACGGGCAGCCCAGTTAGAGATGCAACAAGACTGNCTAGGTTGCTTTAAATTCGCTCTTTTTATTGGTGGTATTTTTTTTTTACTGTTTCGCGGTCCTGCAAATCATATCGAGAGAACGGGCAGCCCAGTTAGAGATGCAACAAGACTGTAAGAGTGTATGCAATCTATGCTNTGTAAGAATGTATGCAATCTATGCTGTGTACACATGACCTCGCTATACGACCCGGCCTGTAGTGACGGTACGGGAATGGCAGGTTGTAACGCTGGCCGCTACAGTTACAGAGCCGACTAAGTTGCCGACTGCCTATAACTTATCACTCGACTAGCTCAGAGCTACTACACGAGACTCTGTACAATGGACGCCAATTACATATGAAATAAAGTCAAGTTCCAGAGTATCTGTTATATACTTTTATTTAATATCTACGTGACACATTTCACATACGAAGTTCCGGTATGCAGAGTACGAAACGTGCACAGATAAATATGCATGTGTAGAATAGAGCCACAGTCATTTACGGATTATTACGTTTCTAAAAAAACTGGCCCGAAGAAATAATAAATGCGGCGACCTCCCACGCCGGCGTAGAAATAATCTAGTAAAGTCTAGTTGCCGATGTGCGAGTTTATCGTCACGACCGACACGGCCTAGGCGAGCATTGTACGACTGAACTGAAGGGCGACCGCCTTCCAACTGACCTTATACACTGCTTTTAACTTCAAACCCGATAAAAATATTGTGAAGCTTAGCAAAGCTTAAGAAAAACGAACGGAATTGAATCACGTGTCCCGAAAATTAAGAATACTGCGTCATTACAAGGTTCAGGCAGGTATTGTCGCGAGAAGTCGGAGTAATTGGGAATCAGCGGGCCGGTCTGTCGTCAGTTACGCCGGGCGGCGAGGATATCTCAGGACACGAGGAAACCGGCGTAGATAGGATCGTGATCTGTGAAAGAGGCGCACGCCGCTGCCAAGTGTATTCTGAATGCGGTCGTTATAAATAGCGACGCGCGTGTATTGTACCTGTCACGCACTTCTGCGAGGACGAGCACAAGGGCCTCGTACACAGTCGGTCACTAGCCGCTGGTACTCGCTTGCAGAATTATCCTGGTCACGCGCGCTGGCGTGTGGTGAAGTGTTGCAAGGTAAGCCGGTGCTTGCCCAGTGCTGTACTCACTCGGCACACGCAGCAGGAGCCAGTAACCGCGGCCACTCGCAAAATATGCGGCGAGGTGCACATTACGCACGTTCTGTCACGTCAACTGCACTGCTACGCTTAAGTGGCCGATGTGGGAACTAGCAGACGATTAGGTACAGCACTGAGCAAAGTACAGCTCACCTCGCAACAGTTCACCACACGCCGCTGGTGGCATAGTAAGTGTCACAGATTCCATGGTCGTGGACATATTGCACGTCAAATATATGTAGAGCAAGTACTGTACACAGTGAGGAATAAGTGCCCAATGTCTTCTCGACGAGTGATCTGATTGGTGAACGTTACCACACTCTCGTTTATAATTGGTCGAACACGCAGAACGTTGTTCACTGGTAGCAAATAGTACAGTACATTAGACACCAGTACAGTGCATATCAAAATATTACACGGTTGAACACTTCGGCTCACAAATTACTTGTGTGACCATATGGGTTAAGGTGGATAAATCCCACGCATATATTTTACAAATCTTTGTAATCAAACTTTATGGCCGGACGTTAAAAATTAATCCTTTACACAGGGACCCCGGAATTTCGCGAAAAGATTTATGTACATGCTATATTTCAACACCCTATGGGCTAACCAGCAGTTTTATTTTACTTATCGGCGGTGTGTCTTTCTAGGAAGACATCTTCTTCCTTGACTGGCCAATCAGAGTCAGGTTACTCAGATACTGTGCGTCTGTGATTCGCGATCAGACACCTAAGACGCGGAACACGTAAATCATACAATGACGAAAGTGGATCTGATCTAAAATGTTTTGAAATACAACCGGTCATGAAATATTTTCGTAAATTTTGGGTGTCCCTAGCTATACATGCCATAGAGGACTACTTAACGGTGCTTTCTAACCCTCCCACGCCCATTGTAGACAATTTTATACATGTTGCACAATGATGTTATATTTGACGGGTAATGTACACTTTGTGGTTCGGTATCCAGGGTGTTCGCTGTGGGTAACTTGTCCGTAAACCGTGCTACTGCTCTACGTTATAACTGGTTCATATCATTAACGTCGAACTCAAAACCTGCAGCTTATTGAATGTGATACCGAAACAAGTTGTTTACCAGCATAAGCATAGCACGTATCAAAAAATGCCTTATTTGCAACACTAGTAACTACACTGAAGAGCCAAAAAAACTGGCACACCTGCCTAATATTGTGTAGGGCCCCCCGAGCACGCAGAAGTGCCGCAAGACGACGTGGCATGGACTCGACTAATGTCTGAAGGCATGCAGGAGGCACTGCAGGGCAGTCCACAAATCTAATCTGCGCCAATTTGAGAAAGGGTTGTACGTCTGTCTCGTTTAATGATTCTCATCAGTCGTCGTTTTTCCCGTTCTTTAGCGATCTTTTTCCGGCCGCAGCGATGTCGAAGATTTGATGTTTTACCGGATTCCCGATATTCACGTTACACTCGTGAAATGGTCGTACGCGAACATCCAAATGTTGTCACTACCTCGGAGATGCTATGTCCCATCTCTCGTGCGCCGACTATAACACCACGTTCAAACTCACTTAAATCTTGATAACCTGCCATTGTAGCAGCAGTAACCGATCTAGCTGCCGACCGCATCGCGTTAATCTGATTGGTTCCATATCTCTGTTATTTGCATACGCACGCCTATACCAGTTTTTTTTGGCTCTCCAGTGTACATACAGCTAGATCTTATACAGGGCTGAGGTTACCATGAACAGACTGTACAAGTAGCCTACGTGAAGTAACCACACACGTGGTTCCCGCCAGACGTAGGCTCACGTGTGGTGTGGATGAGAGCTGTACTGTGCTTAAAAATGTATTTACTTGAAACGTCCAAAATTATTTCTTAATTCATGACTGAGAGTGTTAACAGCTGGGCAAAGAGCGGCCACCTCGGTGTAATTTTCTGAGGACACGAACAGACATCGCGAACAAAGACGATATTTATATTACTAAAGTGATATATCAGGATAAATCAGAATCAACATTTAGGAGAGCAATGTAGACCACATTTCAAGAAACTTAATGATCTTCCTGTACCTTGTATTTATGTACAGAACTCGGTAATATGTTTGGAAAAAACACGTGCAATTATTTTAAATTTAATTCACAAATACATTCACGTAATACTCGATGAAAGAAAATGTACACTTCAAGTAAATAAATTCTATAGCTAGTTATAATTAGGGCCGCATGTTTTTCGCGAAAGGATTTACGCGGAATTTAGACGTCAATATCCTATGTGCACATCTCAGTCTTCATTTGGCTATTGGCCGCTTGTCTTTGAGTGAAGAGATCTGTTACGTGAGTGAGCCAATCAGAATAAAGTTTCTCCGATGCTGAGCGTCCGTGATTCGCGGGCAGACAGACACGATACGGAACAATTCAAATGATCCAATCACGAAAGTGGTTTTGAATTAAAGGGTTTTGGAACACAACTTGTCCTGAAATATTTTCGCTAAAAACAGGTTCCTCTGCTTACAATATTGCCATGTTAATGAAAACAATATTTTTTTAATAAATTAACAAATTTATAGAAAATAAAGTATTTCAAAATTTCAAGCAAAGCGATTTTACATTACACTGCTGGAGAATATCAAAATTAATAAAACTGTAACTTACAGCAGATTGTATTTTCAAGCATGACCTGTTTCAATTTTATCATGCCAGTGTTTGTATTTTATTTTTGGTTAATTAATAGTTCTTTGGGAAATATATTAAAATTAATAATGTCTGAAATATAATATTTTTTCCTAAAAAAGTATTTTCTGCATTTTATTACTAATAGTTGTTTGTAACTTTTGTATAAAGCAGAACTAACTGGCTTGCAAATTTTATAGTTTCCGTGGTTGAGTAATTTATTTTTCATTATTATTGGTTAGTCTTACGTATACGCAAATATGACATGTTATGTACTATTATCACAGAATAGACAAGTACACAGAGCTGAAACGGCTTGACGGTTCTCTTGATTGGCTGCGCGAAGCTCTGGGAACGAACCTTTTGTCTGATTGGTAGAGATGTTGGAAAATAGCAAAAAAAAATTTGACCCAACACGTCCTCCATAACACACTAACTAGTTTATTCTTTTATGAACAAGATTTTGACTCGGCTAAGTTGTTTGCCGACCAATCACGAACGTTCTGCCTTATAGTATCAGAATCCTCATTGGCCCAGTCTAGTGGGGTAGTAGCTTCAAACATGCATGACAGCCAATATGGGCCAGTAACTTTTCGCGTAAAAAATCGGAGCACACGGTAGACTTCAATACTATATACACACCTCAGCTGTTGTTACACCTCCATTGGCTGCTGGTGCCGTGTCCGTCTTTGACCAAGCCACTCAGGACTAAGTAACTCCTACACTGAACCTCCGTGATTCGTGCGCAAACCGTTAACACGGGCCGGGACATTTTTTTTAGCCAATCAAAGAAGCTGGACGACTCTACAGTGCTTTGGACTGTATCTTGTCTCGAAATATTTCGCGAAATATCACTGCCCCTACCTATAAGGAAAGAAAACTGTCTGACATGTCTGCAATACGTTGAATCATAGCGAACAGTTCACTTTCCCCGTGATGAACCATCACCTCTACTGATTGGCCGTTGGAAGCTCCGGGAGGTTACCTATTGGCTGGGCTGCCGGCTGGCCAATAGGTTTCCAAACGCTGACGGTTTCACCTCTACATTCTTATTTACCGTGTGCTAATATTGCCTTTCGGATAAAAACGAAAAGTAAAAAAGAGAGCCGAGGTAGTTGGCAGTCCTGCGGCGAGGTACGCCCACGACGGCGAGTTAACGCCCACAGCCGCTCACCTCAACAATCCGAGCGGCCAGATGGAAATATTGCAGACGGAGTGAGCCTGGCGCTCGCGGGCTATTCTAGGAGCGGTCATGCTTTCCGCGAGCCGGCATTTTGAACGTCCGCCTGTAGAACATTCACGGCTACTTCCAAGTTTTTCCTGAAGCCCTGCTAAAGTTCTGCTTCCAGGATATTATCCCGCCTTGCGCGAACAATGATTAAGAAAATTACACCAGAAGGACAACTCACCGTGTGCACTGAGTGTAGTAAAATGTTTGGAAAAGAACACTTTGTAACTAGGCTTTCCTAACGCACCTATTTTCCTTCGGTTTTTATTCGTATTAGTTATAAATTAAATATTGTATTTTTTTAGTTAAGATATAAGTTAAAGTTCAATTTAACTTTAAAATAAGGCAATTTCATGTACCCAGAAGCACAAAACGCTTGTGGTATACGTCACATTTAGGAATCAACCAGAGCCGTCATACATGGGCTGTTTTCTCAAAGGTTTTATTAAAAAGTGTGAAGAAACGGTTAATATACCATATAGTCACTTCTCGGTTCACTGAGTACCTCTGGAAACAACCTACTAAGGACCATAACCTGCCCTAACGGCATGCCTTTGAACGTGAGACGTGGCTGCAACGCGCTGTACACATTGGCTGTATTACACAAAGCATTATTGGCAAACTAGTTGGCAAAGATAGTTTCGTAACACTGCAAATAACACTACATCAGAGTAAATTTCACGAAACCTTGGTTTGGAATGGCTTGAACTAATGTTGAATTTTAACTAGCAAGTGTTGTACACTTCAAGTTTATTATAAATATTGAGCTATATAAACAATTTTACATGTTTTTAAAAAGGATATGTTGTAAATGTGCAATACTTAAACTTAAGAGTTTCCAGACAATCTTTGGCAACACTGTTCGTAACAAGTGCAGGCATTTTGTGCTGTGTGCTTAAGCAGCGGTGTCGGTAATGGTACCGGAATAGTAGTACCATAACGTAGTATCTTATTACTCGTGTAATGCTTCAAGTTACTTCAACTAAAAACGGCTTAGTTTACGTTTTACTAGTAGAAAAGTAAAAATTGGCTAAATGCAACCGTACATTTTTTTTTTCTAGTTTCCAAAAACAGTTACTCGGAAACTAGAATCCGAAAAAGTTCACGTATAACCTAAAACTGAAATATTGTTTGAAATATTGTAGCTTTAAAATACATTTCATATAGGAACATTCAAATTTTTTTATAAAGGGACATTTTATAATAAACCTCGAAATTTATAGTATTTACTTGCAAAAATTTGGTATTAATTTTACGCATTTCGCAGTAGAGTTTCGTGGAATTTGCTCTAATTAGTTTGTAGCGTCAACAAAAACAACCTTGCCAACTAATTTCTAAATAATTCTGTGTAAAAATAGAGCGTGTAAGATAACACTAATTCCACAATGCTGCTGAATCAAAATATGGCTAATAGTTATTCGGGTCTTTGGAAACGTTAATCATTTACATCTCTCGGGGAGATACATATGGAACTAAGCGAATAAATTAAAATGGGCTTTCGAAAGGGCTCAATTGATAAACAAGTTTCAAGGGTAGTTTTAACTTCACGTATGTTCGCAATAAGCGGGAAATTTCAAGCTATAATATCTGTGATTACGTTACTCGATCAACTATTCTATGTAATAATTTTCATCTAATTTAAGTATAACTGTCTTACCTCAAGATATAAATTTGTTCATACAGCGTTGTGCCAATTAAACTACTATTTATTTCCATACACAACTAGTCATATCATGGGCTCAGGTGAATTACGGTAGATTAAGAAAGTGTGTGCTAGTGTAATATTTTACAGTTTTAAGTTGGTAGCTATGCTTTCCACACCGAGCAGTTAGCACAAGGTTTCTCGAAAGAGTAAATTGGTCTGCAAGCATTCACACGTCACAACACCTGAGTTTTTCAGGTCGACACTAAATTATATCAGAATGGTATTTGGGAATTTCAGTAGTTAGCTAGCGAGCCCACATTCCTTCGAGAGATGGAATCAGGCAGGCGAGCGGCTAAAACGCTCCGGGGCGTTTGCCAATCGCGTGAATCAAGCGAAAATCATTAGCTGACCCACTTTACCGTAACTTGGTTAATGAGCGGCGACGGGCGACAGGCAACCAGTAATGAGGGTATTCCAGGAAACTTTCTATATTTGCTATTTTTCCAGATGATTCNGGCGACGGGCGACAGGCAACCAGTAATGAGGGTATTCCAGGAAACTTTCTATATTTGCTATTTTTCCAGATGATTCAACACGCCAAGTTTTACACACAAGGTAAGTTGATTTTGCTTACATACTCGGGCGTTTTCATGAAACTTAAGTATCCATCAACATAAAACGGAAACAAATTTTTTTCCGTTGTTGATAGTTTTAAAAGTACACTATAAATGAATGCAGTGTGCTAGAATAACATTAAATTATATTTGTTACGAAATATTTTATGGGGATTCACTACAAGGTATAAAAACGGCAACAATACAAATGTGTGTGAAGGCGAAAAGTACTCACCCAACAACACTCCGAATCGTCACGAAAGCAACCAATAGGAACCATAACGAGATGTCTTCGTGAGTGTGTATCACCATTATTAAAGGCTCACCCAGGCGTGACCTATCTTCACGGCTTCATCTCACGTCACCTGGAAGGCGGACATGGTCCCTGCCATGCTAGACGTTTGCCGCGGCATCTGCTGGCCGGGGGGGCAGGAGTATAACGTATGTTTCCTGTCGGAGGTGCGTGTGATGGTGGCGCGGCGTTCACATGATGGTGCTGGGGGGCAGTGGCTGGTGACGTCACGGCTGTAACAGCTCGCGGTAGACACGACTACATCAGAGCGGCTCGGCGCAGCTGTGCGGCTGGCTGCGGCCTGGCTCGCTCTGCGCATGCGCGACCCTCCGTGCTTCGCCGCCGCGCCGCTACGCCGCGCCACTCGCTCCCTCGCACACCCCCTCCAATTACAAACCACTAAGACCGTGTTCGAATTCGCACTTTTAGTTTACTGAAACGCCACGTGGCCCGAATTAGTCGACAAATGATACGGCATTTGCTGTTTTAATATTTAGTTTTTAGCATGTAACGAACTTAATAAAATAGTAAGCGACGGCATCCGAATAGAACGCTACTAAATACTTAAATACTAATACACTAAACGGTCAATCCGTGCACACCACAAGCCTTTTAGTACATGGATTTTGTTCAGGACATGGCTTTTGGATAGGATTTCGAGCATTTTTATGCGAATAAACGGTTTTTCCATTCGCAGCTAAGTTCCTTTGAATTTGTCAGCGAAATACAAAAAATTATTACTATCTAGTTATGGAATGAGATAAAGCCACGTGTGAAATAAAGCTTATAGTCTATTCGCAATATGTTCACACTATTCGAATCAAACCNTGGAATGAGATAAAGCCACGTGTGAAATAAAGCTTATAGTCTATTCGCAATATGTTCACACTATTCGAATCAAACCTTTTAAAAATCGCCTTACTGGACGTGTTTGCTTGTTTCCTAAATATGCCATGCATAGGGACCCCACTGTGTCTCGTTATAAAACCGCAACAAACTAGACTCCACAATTGTCTACACACTCCAGTATAGGTCACNTGGAATGAGATAAAGCCACGTGTGAAATAAAGCTTATAGTCTATTCGCAATATGTTCACACTATTCGAATCAAACATTTTAAAAATCGCCTTACTGGACGTGTTTGCTTGTTTCCTAAATATGCCATGCATAAGGACCCCACTGTGTCTCGTTATAAAACCGCAACAAACTAGACTCCACAATTGTCTACACACTCCAGTATAGGTCACTGGTTCATTGCCTGCCGCCACAGGAAGAACTCATTCTCGTGTTACACCCGGCCACAGTGAGTGAAGCTTCCAGAGTGCTGAGTGTTTACTATTGGTCCCCAGTCCTGCAGGGCGTGTCGGATGAGCTGAGTTCCAATAACACACGTCAAACAAACGTATATTTGTATGCCGTCTACATTGCTACTGAATTATTACACGAAATGATAGGGCCTCTACTCATGCATCAAAAGCCTTTGATACTTCTGTTTACATAACATTATCTTATTTTTGGTTAAATCGATTTCATTTTATATAAAAATTACAATACTTCATTTATAAGAAATGTGAGTAAAAACAGAGAAAATAATTTTGTTGGTAAAGCCTAGTAAGATATAGTTATTATGTGAAATATTATTACACTAAGTGCGCATGAATGCGGTGAGTTGTCCCTCTGGTGTAATTTTATAGACTCGATTAAGCTTTATTTGCATGAGGCGGAGGAATATCCTGGAAGTAGAGCTTACGCAGGGCCTCAGAAAAGTTGGTAGTAACCGTGAATGCAATATAATTAGGGGCAGTGATTTTTCGCGCGAAAATCGGATAGCTCGATAGACCTCAATATCATATAAACACCTCAGCGGTTCTCGTGCCTCGATTGGCTGCTGGTGTTGTTTCCGCTCTTGACCGAGCCACTCATGATTCCGTAACTCCGACACCGAACCTTCTCGATTCGTGAGCAAACAGTTGACATGGACCAGAACATGTTTCAGCAAATCAAAAATGCTGGGCGACCCCCGCGGTACTTTGAACTGTATCTTGTCTCGAAATATTTTCGCGAAATATCACTGCCCCTAGTTATAATCCTTACTGTGAGAACGCCATGACGTGCAGTAACCATATTCATGGAAACCTAAATACGGCAGAAATGTTAACGAATTACGTTAAGAAAATTCAAAGTAATAACACTTTAGATAGTAACAATTTCTTACTGGTCATTACTGGAAATATACGTTTGTTCGCGAAAATGTATTGGTTAGCTACAGTATATTTCAAAACTTTAGTTAAACTCTACTACTCATCTTGTGTATCTATCCGCGAATCACACGTTCAACACTGCAGTAAGCTCATCCTGATTGGCTGAGTCTCATATCAGCATATTCGCTCACAGCGACGCGCGTGCATATGTGCACACACGCTGATGTTGGGGTATCAAGCGTGTAACTGATCTCGCGAAAACAAGAAGTGTCCAGCCATTACCAACCAACCTCAGTTCACAGGACAAGAAATCCTCTCGCAGAGCCGCACTGGAGCAGTGCGTTTTCAAGTTGTTGTGAATCCCAATTAATATTCACAGAGCCATGGGGTGAGCAAGTTATTATAAGAGAAGACGTGTTTCAAGCCCCGTTGTTCGGAATATTGGTTCCTTCGATTGTAATGTGGCGAAGGACGATACTGTTTTTGCAAAGCAAGTTACAAATGCAGAAGAGAGCCTCGTTCTTCTGAGTTTTATGTACAGATTTGCTCTTCAGGGAATGACTGCACACAACGTATCTGGTATTCTCGAGTTTTGCTTCTACAGACATCCTCACAATAGTACAGTGACTGGTGTTAATTATTTGAGTCAGATTGATTCAAGAGACATTATATGTTGGAAGAATTTTGAAATTAATGAACTTGTTGCTACTTCTAATTCTGTTATTGCTATTTCTCCTAATCCAGTTTTGTATTCTCGACGTAGGCTTTAGTTTGAGCTGGGAACCTACTGGCCAACCAAGATCCCAGCTAATAGGGAGCGCTTAATAGCAGCAATAACCGATCAAAAACGAGGTCTGTTCCCAGAGTCCCGCACGGCCAATCAAAGAGGTGGGTACGCCCACATCAGAGGAACCCCCCCGCGTCGTTTGGTTTCTAGAGTGCGTATCGACCCCGGCGTGTAAACGCCACGTGTGCACGCACGCGAGGGTTAGCAGCCGTCCTTGATCGCCGCGACAGTCGTGTGTGAGCGGAGAATGTAGCTCGGAGTAGAGCCCAACGTCTCGCCGGGCCAGACTACCACTGCCTACAGACGACCGCCCACCTAGTGCTCGAGTTTATATTTAGTCGCTGTTGTAACCCCCCCTCACCCGCCCATCCACCCCGCTCTCACTGGCTGCATTCCTTGCCTACTACCGGGCCCGCGGTGGTGTAGTGGTTAGACTGCTCGCCTAGGCGAACCAGGTTCCATTCCCGGCGGGGTCGCGGGTTTTCTCGGGGATCTCCCGTTTCACCCACCCTTGCATTTCAGCGCTGCTCCATACTCACCTCGCTTCACCCTCGTCGGCTCTCAATAACTCGATGTTAAGAGACGCCCAAATCTCTCCACTTACCTACTACCTCCTCTCCCTTCACCTACAGTGAAGCAACTGTTACTTCAATGCGACACTTCCTCCCCAAGGTAGTGATTAGCTTTTTAAGCATGGCGCCCTCGCGTAATTAATTTATCTCCCACTGCCTAAAAACTGCCATACTTGCATGGAATTAATTGCATTGTTATTATTTGTAGGCAAGGAGTAAATTTTAAAAAATTTTCCTCCTAAATATATTTTAAGACTGAGAAATATCGCTCGACCTTAAAATACGAGAATGGGCGTGCTAATTTGATAACCAGTAGTTGTGTTCGCCGTTGTGATAGGTGGACGTGAATATGATCACACCTTGAACACAGCCGACCATTAATTACCATTCATCTGTACACCTGATGAGCTCTCTGTGGAAAAGTGAACAAGTTACATGCAGAAAGTAATAAGTAGGGGCAGTGATATTTCGCAAAAAAGATTTCGAGACGACAAGATACAGTCCAAAGCACTGTAGGGTCGTCCAGCTTCTTTGATTGGCTAAAAAATGTTCTGGCCCCTGTTAACCGTTTGCGCACGAATCACGAAGGTTCAGTGACGGAGTTACTTAGTCCTGAGTGGCTGGGTCAAAGACGGACATGGCACCAGCAGCCAATGGAGGTATAAAAACAGCTGAGGTGTGTATATAGTATTGAAGTATACTGTGTGCTCCGATTTTCACGCGAAAAGTCACTGGCCCTAGTAATAAGCAACGGGCAATGGCATGTTAAGCTCTTTACAGACACGTATCGATAGGGCCAGTGACTTTTCGCGTAAAAATCGGAGCAGACAGTAGACTTCAATACTATATACACACCTCAGCTGTTGTTATACCTCCATTGGCTGCTGGTGCCGTGTCCTTCTTTGACCAAGCCACTCAGGACTAAGTAACTCCGACACTGAACCTTCGTGATTCGTGCGCAAACGGTTAACACGGGCTAGAACATTTTTTTAGCCAATCAAAGAAGCTGGACGACCCTACAGTGCTTTGGACTGTATCTTGTCTCGAAATATTTTCGCAAAATATCACTGCCCCAACGTAGAGGTGTTTCAAAAGTACACATTTCGGTATTCACGAAAATGTTCCTAACGCTTTTAATCAAACGTTAAAACATGTAACTTCTCTCCCTCCATCGTTGCCAACTTTATAAAGTGCATGCCACTCAGTGTTCCCGTTAATATGCATGCAGGTAGGGGTGGTTTTCGACGGTTCATTTCAAAAGTGCTCATTTAAACATGGATAGCCAATACGCGTTGTGATTCCCCACTGGGAAGTTAGTTTCCAAGCGCTGATTGGGTAACGGCTATGTAGTATTAGTGCCCGCAGCGTTGAACGATCAAGTGAACAATTTTTGAGGCTGTTCTTAAAAGCGCCTTTCAAATTATCTGTATACTGCCGCCAATTGTTAATATAAAAATATACACAGTGTTAACATTTTATAGCTACCAAAATTTAACGTCTGAGGTCACACAAAATATCACTTTTTTGGTTATCATGCATGTTGGGAGGGCTTGAAAAAGTGCTCACTGTACCGTGAATAGCCTATCACAAGACAGTGAAATACGGTAGCGACGTTCTATTTTTTTACTAGACGCAGGGCATATAAATTGTGTTGCACTTCGAAAAAGAGATTTAGTACGTAAAACAATAGTTTTTTTCACACACACACACATGCGTTTTAAAAGTATTGAATAGTACTCTATTATGTTTTAGCAAAATTTTCAATACTTTACATTAACTTACTGTCATATTTGTTTGAAAACTCGCATTTGTCATAAATAAGACATTTAGAGTTACGACAGTCTTACATTCAAGGTGCGCTATGGAAGCACCATGGAAGCAACTTCGAACACCTTGAGGTGTGCGTACATTTACAGACGTACAAGATAAGCTGGAAGTGAGTAGTGTATAAACACCACTTCAGGAACACTGATTCTGCTATTCTACTCACCACCGTGGTATTGCTCCACAATACACCAGGGATACTTAGTGTTCTACTGTACTGTACAACTTTCAACACTGGCGGATCATCAGCCATTGTGGTTCTGACCTGATATGCCCCAATAAACAGTCCTTTAATTGCGTAATCACACACATACATTTGAGTGGTTATAACTACACCCATGGCGATTTTTAGCGAAGCACAAGTCACGGCAGAGTTCATTATTGTAAGCGCTCACGAAAAGTTTTTCTCTTGTGATTCACTATGTATCTGATGACCACTTCCCGGTGTTTGACGGAGCCAATCAGAATTCAGTACTGTTGTCAACTGACGCCTGCGATTCTTGGCCAAACAAATAACACGCAACGAAGCAGAGTTCAACCGATCATGGAAGACAAATAAAACTACAGTGTCATAAAATATACACTGCTTCGAAATATTTTCACGAAATATAACTAGGGACAGGTTTTTTTTTTTTTCGCGAAAAGGTTTCAAGACCAGCTGTACTCGAAAACACTTTTGTTGATATGCACGTTCGTGGTTGGATGATTTTTAATGTCACGTGCCTCGAGTGTCTGTCCGCGAATCACGTACGTTCAGTATCGGAGTACTTTATTACGGTTGGCCCAGCCAAATAAGAACATGTCTTCTCATGTAGACGCGGCCAATAGCTAAAGGAAGTTGTGGTCGTAGGATATTGAAGGCTAGCATGACCATACATATTTTCGTGAAAAACACCTGTCCCTAATTATAACTGCTCCTATTTATAACTAGGGCCAGTGACTTTTCGCGTAAAAATCGGAGCACACAGTAGACTGCAACACTATATACACACCTCAGCTGTTTTTATACCTCCACTGGCTGCTGGTGCCGTGTCCGTCTCTGACCAAGCCACCCAGGACTAAGTAACTCCGACACTGAACCTCAGTGATTCGTGCGCAAACGGTTAACACGGGCCAGAACTTTTCTTAGCCAATCAAAGAAGCTGGATGACCCTACAGTGCTTTGGACTGTATCTTGTCTCGCAATCTTTTCGTGAAATATCACTGCCCCTATTTATAACAAAAACAGTTGTAGTCACGAAAATTATTTTTACTGGATTGTGGAGTTCTTGTAATATCCAACAACACGTGTTTTAAGCTGAACTTCAATAGTCTACATGTACGCTTGCAACTTTCCTTTAGTTACTGACTGAGTGTTCTGTGTGAAGATATCTACTATCCGACTGCGCCAATCAGAATTAAGTTACTCCGACATCGAACGCCGTTGGTTTGCAGGCAGAAATTTAAGACGCGTAAGAAATAAAATCTTCCAGCGACGAGAGTGCAGTTGAGATAAAGTGTTTTGGAACGCAGCCAGTCGTGGAGTATTTTCGTAAAACACAAGTGCCCTTAGTGATATCCTTAACAGCAATGGCGTAACAATGAATATATTTACACTCATGTTTGGTTTTTAAAGTACCTACACGTTCAATTTTAAATCAGACTTCCTCGAAATACATTCGATCGTACTTCTCGATGTGCTGATTGCACTGTCTTGGGCGGTAGTTTTCCACGGAAACCGTTTGCGTAACCCACGCCCCACACCTTGTGCAAAACGACTTACACGATAATTTAGTCAATTGAGCATATTAAAATAATTACCTGCTTTTTGCTCTGGAGTTTGGTTCCAAATATTTTGAAGCCTTACTGGAGTTCTGCGTTCTCTCAATTCCTCCGCCTCGTGCAAACGAAACTTAACGAAATCTAAGAAAACGGCACCAAGGGATCAGCGCACGGTATTCGTGCGCACTCGCTTTAACACTATTTAGCATAGGAACTATTTCTTTCTAGCCACTACAAGCCACACCTGTTTTACCTATGTTTTTATTCCTCTCAAACAAGTGTAATTTATAGACAAAACAAGATACGTCTCTGTTAAAAGAATTTTGTAAAAGGCCCGTGATTCATAGCATATTTAGGAGTGGAGTATAGCGGAGAGGTTTGGGCGGCTCTTAACATCGAGGTCTTGAGAGCCGATGAGGGTGAAGTGAGGTGGGTATGGAGCAGCGCCGGAATGCAAGGGGTGGGGGTTGGGGGATCTCCGAGAAAACCCGCGACCAACCAGCGGTACCGACCAGCACGATTCCCACATTCGATAATAGGGGGGTGGGAGTCGAACCCTGTTCGCCTTGACGGGAGGCGAGTAGTCTGACCACTGCACCACCGCGGCCCTGAGCTGTAGTGGAACGCAGTGTTGAGAGCGGTGGAGAGTGCAGGAGACAGAGGAGGCACTGAGAGCAGGCACAGTGTAGACGTGATGATAGAAGCTGGCATGCTGCTCCATGAGAGAGAGAGAGAGAGAGAGGTGACATGGGCGGTTGTAGCAGGAAGGCCGGCGAGAGTCTGCAAATAGTCTAGATGAGGCGGTGGTCTCAGCAGTGTGAGCCTGGTGGTCCAGCAGAGAGGTGCAGCCTCCCTTCGCAAGGTGAGTCTGCACATACGCAGTGCTTACACTCCGCACTCGAACACAAGCCTTCCACCTCGCGCGTCAACATGCTGTTTTAGCCGTCGCAGTATAGTCCATTCTCGGTTACTTCCAACTTTTCTCAAGCCCTGCTGAACTTCTACTTCCAGGATATTCCTCCGCCTCTTGCAAACAAATCTTAACCAAGTCTAGAAAATTACGACATCAACGGGACAAAGCACCGCATTCGTGCGTACTCTATGAAATAATATTCTGCATAAGCACAATTTCTTACTAGGAAATACCAACACGTCAATTTTTTTCCCAGATTTTATTCATATTAATTATAAATGAAATGTTATAAGTTATAGATAAATTATAAGTAAAAACTCAAATTAACCAAGGGTCCGAGGTGGCTGAGCGGTCAACCAGCTCATCTCCCACCAAGGTGGACCGGGTTCAATCCCTGGCCGGGTTACTCCCGGATTCTCGCATGTGGGAATAGGGCCGGACGATGCCGCTGGTCGGCGGGTTTTCTCGGCGATCTCCCGTCTCCCCCGCCATTTCATTCCGGCGCTGCTCCATACTCACCTCGATCACCCTTTATAACACAAGTATAAAACACTTGTGATAGACATCACGTCTAGGAAACAACCAAACACGTCATACAAGAGGTGATTTTCGAAAGGTTCGATTCAAAACGTGTGAAGAAACGGAAAATAGACTACAAAAAATTATTTCTTTTGGAGCTCTGTCATATTTAGAGGCGCATATTAAATAAATACACAGAGACTAAACGTTGTGGTGGTTCCTCTGATGTCGACGTTCCCATTCTCTGATTGTCTGGGCGACGCTCTGGGAACAGGCCTCGTGTCTGACGTTTTGGGCGTTAAGTACTCTGAAGTACAGGTACGTAATCTTGCAAATTCTTTGGGATGACGTTTTAGACTTTGAACATGTGTGATCAGGCTTTGCTTAGAGATGGAACCAAACACTTCAACACGTCCTGTGCGACTCCTCAGCCATTAATAAACAGGAAGAAATAAGATGACCGTATCACGTCCAACCAAGGTGGATAAAAACAAAGGAAATCTCACAATGGGAATATGCAATGATTAAAACAGTTGAAGCACGAGTATGTGAAGGACTGAGACGCCTACACTGATGACTGGAGACCTGAAAAATTCGCGAGTTCAATGACCTGCAGGCTAGACTCTACAGTCTTGTGTACAAATATGTCAATATCAACAGTGCATTGGTTGTCTGCTGTCACAGTGGAAGGCGACAATTTGACACCGTTCTCCAAGAGGTGTCAAATACCGCGTGAACCAATGGCTTAAGTTATATAAACGCTAGTGTTTTGAATTCTAGCTTGTCCCAAAACGTGAATTCTTCAGGTCTCTACTGATGACTAGGGGCAGTGATATTTCGCGTAAATATTTCGATACAAGATACAGTCCAAAGCACTGTAGGGTCGTCCAGCTTCTTTGATTGGCTAAAAAATGTTCTGGCCCGTGTTAACCATTTGCACACGAATCACGAAGGTTCAGTGTCAGAGTTACTTAGTCCTGAGTGGCTTGGCCAAAGACGGACACGGCACCAGCAGCCAATGGAGGTATAACAACAGCTGAGGTGTATATATAGTATTGAAGTCTACTGTGCGCTCCGATTTTTACGCGTAAATTCACTGGCCCTACCAACGACAAATGAATCCGCAACATTCACGTACCTCTAGTCATTTGCGCGGACCATTTAATATGTGTTTGTGTGAATGTTGCTAGCATGAGAAGTTTTTGATTATGATAAGCCTGATTTTCGTAAGAAAATATCATGACTGGTCGTATTTGAAAACACTTTCATCACAGAGTGTTTTTAATGCTCTCCCGTCTTAGGGACAGTTCGCGAATCACAGACGTCCAGTATCAGAGTAACCCAAGTAGCAAATGTCAGTTGGCCCACTTGTGTACATCAACTCGTACACGAGCAGCCCACAAACGGTCTCCATGATCAGTCAACAGTCAGTCGAACTTTGCAATGCACCCGCAGAGGCTTGTTGTGGCCTACGTGATGCCTCTTGACTGTCGGGGTGCAGTTGGTCACACCCGCGTCACTGTTCAGACAACTTCCATGTAGCAAAATACAATCTGCTAATAAGTGGCCCGATAGTGCGTAGTCAACTGTAGCCCGAGCATATCGGCACCATCAGTGGCCCACTCGTTTACTGCTTCCGGCCTGCCATCAGTTGGCCAGATGTCACTAACCGACTGTTGGCAAGCCACTTGTAGTCCAGATATTGACCACTTATTGCTCAGCTATTGACCACTTACAAACCCGGCTACTGGCCACTTTTATGGCTTACTTTAAATCAACTTGTCGTGCATTTTAAAAACCAAAAATAGAATTATATTTTTCCCAAATAAGTTTTATTCTCATATATGTCTTCATATGCTGTGTGTTATCCTTGGTATTATTTCACGATTTGTAAATTTCATTTGAAGAGCACGGAATTTAACTCGCACCTCTTCAATTCATAGTCTAGAATTCTATCAAGTACTCTAACATGTGCCAAGCCTGGTTAAGTAAATCTGAATATTAATAACACAAAAGTTTGCATGATTAACTTCGCTACAGACACAATTTATGTTAGTAGCACAAGTAAATATTGAGATATATGTGTTTTGTTTAAAATGCTAGTATGTTAACTTCGGACTACTTTCAAGTGGTACCGAAATTGCACAATGAAGATTTCTTAACATTTTATGCTTTTCAGGTTTCTAGACTAGAAAATGTTCACATATTACTAGTAATGGCACATGGTACTTTCCTTCACCTGCATGAAATGAAAAATGAATTTAATTTATATTCGCCATTTGCCATTGCATAACGTCATATAGTTAGCATGTCATAAATGACCGCTAAGCTTACGTCTATGATGTAACCAGCATTAAGGAAGCAGTTGACATGCCTTTATTTGCCCATTAGCTTGCTGCTAATATTTTCCCAGCAGTATGTAACAGTTAGCAATTTTTTTATCGTCTGCTTATGGGGCTTGTGTTGAATTCTAACAATAAATTCGAGAGCATTGGGGTACATTACGATTTTAAAAAAAATATGGAATGTCACTTAAATTGAAATGACCTGATGTCCAGCCAGCCCTATACGAAATGCTGACAGTCATAAATCCGGATGTTTGCCACCACAGCCAACAGTTGGCCAACTGTTTACTGCTTGTTGTCCGCTAACTTGGGAACCTGCTTCTGATTGGCCCAGTCAAGCAAGAAAACATATTCTCACAAAGACGTGCGTCCAATGACCGCAGGAAAATTGCAGGTGTTCACGTATTAAGGAAAAAATATTCGCGAAAATTAGCGGTGCCTTCTCAAAACCATACGTGGGAATTTCAGAAATGTGCATTATTTTCTGGCGGCAGAGTAGACTATAAATATTTGGATTTTCTGTATTAATGTAAAGACTGAAGCTAAATTTGTATGAAGGGCCCTCGAGGAATGTCATGTAAGTAGGGCCAGTGATTTTTCGCGAGAAAATCGGAGCACAAAGTAGACTTCAATACTATATACACGCTTCAGCTGTTGTTATACCTCCATAGGGGCAGTGATATTTCGCGAAAAAATTTTGAGACAAGATACGGTCCAAAGCACTGTAGAGTCGTCCAGCTTCTTTGATTGGCTAAAAAATGTTCTGGCACGTGTTAATCTTTTGCGCACGAATCACGAAGGTTCAGTGTCGGAGTTACTTAGTCCTGAGAGGCTGGGTCAAAGACGAACTCGGTATCAGCAGCCAATTGACGTATAACAACAGCTGATGTGTGTATATAGTATTGAAGTCTACTGTGTGCTCCGATTTTTACGCGAAAAATCACTGGCCCCATATCTCCATTGGCTGCTGGTGCCGTGTCCGTCTTTGACCAAGCCACTCAGGACCAAGTAACTCCGACACTGAACCTTCGTGATTCGTGCGCAAACGGTTAACACGGACCAGAACATTTTTTTAGCCCATCAAAGAAGCTGGACGACCCTACAGTGCTTTGGACCGTATCTTGTCTCGAAATATCACTGCCCCTGCTTGTAAGAGACAACCAGCGATGGAACTGGCGTGTCGAGTGCAACTGGCTCAGAAGAGAAGACATACCTCCCTGAGGCAAACACCAAGAGACAGAGGATACTAACTGCACTACACAGAGGACTGTGGAGTCTTCCGCGCTGCTTGAAAACAACGACAATCTTCTATATAACTGTACACAAGTGTAACTGCGAAGTCACGCATGAAATGACCAATGTCCTGTCCTGCAAGTGGGCTTCATGATGGGGAGGAAAACACCACGAGTTCTTGACTTGTAGACAAGACAACACAGTCATCCACATGCTCGCGTCTCAGCTGTTTACTTCCCACTGAGTACCTATTTCTACTCCGGACCAGGTGTAGTAGCACAGCATCCCATCCGTTGTTCCCTTCCAGGGTTCCATCAACTCGGACTCCTCCAGGGCATTTTGTACTCTGTCAACATCTGTCAGCATGCGAGACAAGCTGGAGTTGTCTCGTCTATATCCACCATTATTTGAACGCCATTTCTGTTTGGCTCTGCTTTCCCACTCACAAACTATCGGTTCACACTCCACTTAATAAAGTTTATTTCTGGCTGTCTGTCAGTCAATGGGATTCCGAGTTATAAAATTCACTTCCACATATAACACGTGGGACAATATCTATTTTAATTCCAGACGCTATGAAAATATTACTGTTTTTATCCACGATAATCAGTGTTGTGCTATAAAGTTCTTTGAAGATCCCGACAAGCTTTAACGGACCAATGAAACTACGTCCACTCGAATTTTGTTTCCAGTGGAACAGAATTTTTCCTTTTCAAGTTTATTGCGAGTTAAGCGTAGTTTTCGAAGAGTCAGAAGTGGTCCATCTGTACAAGTAACTCAAATGTACGACGAGTGTTTGGAGTCAGTTTTTAACAAAATACTTTCTAAAGAGAGGAGGGAGGAGTTTGCTCTCGGGAGCCTACAAACAGGCCGCAGTGGCTGAGCGGTTAGACCGCTCGCCTCCCGAAAAGGCGAACCGGGTTTAATCCCCGGCTGGTTCAATCTGCATTTTTGAAAGTGAGAACCGTGCCGGGCGATGCTGCTGGTCGACAGGTTTTCTCGGGTATATCCCTTTTTTGCTCGGCCCTTCATTCCGGTGCTGCTCCGCGCTCAGGGCTGGCCAACTCCCTCCACCTTCCACTCGTCTTCAGTGCGTGGTTGTGCTGGTTGTGCAGGCGTCATGGTCTGGTGGTGGCTGGCGATGTGTGCGAGCTCCTGCACGGCCGCCATCTTGAACATCGACACCCGCGTCGTGTCGAAGAACGTGTCCTCTACGCTGGACTCGCTACTGGACAAGAAGCGCTACGACAAGAGGATCCGCCCCAACTACGGAGGTGAGCAGCCACTTCGTCCTCCTTCACCAACATGCATGCCCGTGGCTGTACAGAGGACACAAAGGAGACTGGCCTGGCTGCGTACAGCACCGTTCATAAGAATCATTCATTTCTAGAGACCTTAAAAATTCGCAGATTCATTTCGGGACAGGCTAGAATTCGAAACACGTGTGTTAATAAAACTTCAGCCATTGGTCCACATGGTGTTTGTTTGACTCCTCCTGAAGAAGACCGGCCCAATCGTCACCTTCTACTCTGACAGCAGATGACCAATGTGCGGTTTATATCGGCATATTTGTACATAAGACTGGAGAGCCTAGCCTGCAGGTCATTGAACTCGCGAATTTTTCTGGTCTCTATTCATTTGCTATGTGGACACGGTGACTGAACGCTAGAGCCAGAGTGACTTTTCGCGTAAAAATTGGAGCACACAGTAGACTTCAATACTATATACACACCTCAGCTGTTGTTATACCTCCATTGGCTGCTGGTGCCGTGTCCGTCTTTGACCCAGCCACTCAGGACTAAGTAACTCCGACACTGAACCTTCGTGATTCGTGCGCAAACGGTTAACACGGACCAGAACATTTGTTAGCCAATCAAAGAAGCTGGACGACCCTACAGTGCTTGGGCTGTATATTGTCTCGAAATCTTTTCGCGAAATATCACTGCCCCTACTGAACGCGTTCAATCGCGAGCTCGCAGGCCAGCGGTATGGCGTCACTGGCCCGTATACTGAAGATGAGGTAGAGCGATCTCGCTGGCTGCGCATAACCAGTCTCCGTGTCCTAGAATAGAATTGCTTCTATGCCAACAAGTCTAGCGAAAACGGCGTAGATACGATTTGAGTTTAGAACACTGATTAATAAACAAGTGCTTTGAGATGTTTGCATACTTCCTCTAACTAATTTGGAATGCAGTTAGATTAAAGTCAGACTGGTAAAAGTAGTTTATTCGTACAAAAGTGCTTGTCTTTTGAAAATTAATATACAAACGATCATGTTGATCATTGTTGACCGTGTAACTTTGACAGTTGTGTTACTTTGTAGTAGGTCAATTTTGGTTACACGCGCAGATCACGAATAAGTGGTTTACTCATCTCTAGACTATTCACTGGCCAGTAACACGTAACTGTAGGTAGGTAACTAAGACTTAAGTCTCATCAAAAGCGACATCATTAGAGACAGAGAAAATTTTTCATAGAAGCANAACTGTAGGTAGGTAACTAAGACTTAAGTCTCATCAAAAGCGACATCATTAGAGACAGAGAAAATTGTTCATAGAAGCAGGAACGGGAAAGGAATCAGCCATGACCTGCAGTAAGGAACCATCCTAACATTTACCTGGAGTGACTTCGGGAAACCGTGGGAAACCGAAATCAGGATGGCCGGACCGGGATTCGAACCCATGTCCTCCCGAATACGAGTCCGAAGTTTAACCACTGCGCTGCTTCACTCGGTAGTTCGCGAATTACCATTGGTAACCTAATCGCTAGCCGGTAGCCCAGATAATGGAGAATCTACTGCAGCACTCACTAGCCAATCAGACGCAACACCCGTTCCCACAGCCTCGCGTAGCCAATCCGTAACTTAACACTCNAGGAACGGGAAAGGAATCAGCCATGACCTGCAGTAAGGAACCATCCTAACATTTACCTGGAGTGACTTCGGGAAATCGTGGGAAACCGAAATCAGGATGGCCGGACCGGGATTCGAACCCATGTCCTCCCGAATACGAGTCCGAAGTTTAACCACTGCGCTGCTTCACTCGGTAGTTCGCGAATTACCATTGGTAACCTAATCGCTAGCCGGTAGCCCAGATAATGGAGAATCTTCTGCAGCACTCACTAGCCAATCAGACGCAACACCCGTTCCCACAGCCTCGCGTAGCCAATCCGTAACTTAACACTCNCTGCAGCACTCACTAGCCAATCAGACGCAACACCCGTTCCCACAGCCTCGCGTAGCCAATCCGTAACTTAACACTCTGCACTGATGTGGCCAGACGGCGTCACCACACAGTACACAGAGAAGATGGGGCCGCGGTGGTGTAGCGGTCAGACTACTCGCCTCCCACCTAGGTGAACCGGGTTTGATTCCCGACGGAGTCACTCCCGAATTTTCGCATTTGGGAATCGTGCCAGATGATGCTGTTGGTTGGCCGGTTTTTCTCGGATATATGCCGTTTTCCCCGTCTTGCATTCCAGCGCTGCTCCATACTCACCTTACTTCACCCTCGTCGGTAGGGGCAGTGATATTTCGCTCAAAGATTTCGAGACAAGATACAGTTCAAAGTACCGCGGGGTCGCCCAGTATTTTTGATTGGCTGAAACATGTTCTGGTCCGCGTCGACTGTTTGCGCACGAATCAAGAAGGTTCAGTGTTGGAGTTACAGAATCCTGAGTGGCTCGGTCAAGGGCGGAAAACAACACCAGCAGCCAATCGAGGCACGACAACAGCTGAGGTGTTTATATAATATTGAAGTCTACCGTGCGCTCCNCAGCAGCCAATCGAGGCACGACAACAGCTGAGGTGTTTATATAATATTGAAGTCTACCGTGCGCTCCGATTTTTGCGGGAGAAATCACTGGCCCTACTCGTCGGCTCTCGAGAACTCGATGTTAAGAGCCGCCCAAATATCCCCACTCTCCAGTACACACTGACGGTGTGAAGTGTCGGTCCCTTTGATGTCAACGTACTCATGCATAGGGCCAGTTACTTTTCGCGTAAAAATCGGAGCACACAGTAGACTTCAATAGTATATACAAACCTCAGCTGTTGCTATACCTCCATTGGCTGCTGGTGCCGTGTCCGTCTTTGACCAAGCCACTCAGGACTAAGTAACTCCGACACTGATCCTTCGTGATTGGTGAGCAAACGGTTAACACGGACCAGAACATTCTTTAGTCAATCAAAGAAGTTGGACGACCCTATAGTGCTTTNATCAAAGAAGTTGGACGACCCTATAGTGCTTTAGACAGTATCTTGTCTCAAAATATTTTCGCGAAATATCACTGTCCCTACTCATGCACTAACCGGCTGTAAGCGACTCTGGGGACGGGTCTTGTGTTTGATTGGCTACCGCGTCCTGCGGAAGGTTCTTTATTGGCTGGGCTACCGGCTAGCAAGTAGTTACCAGGTGCTGATTGGCGATCGGCGTCCCGACGTTTTGCCGGCCAGTGACGCCATTTCACTGACGCGTGCGGCTGCAGTTCGCTGTTACATCTCTGCGTACTTAAGTAGCTTCCTTGTGGCGTCATTCAGTAAGTGAGCGCCAAGGACAGGTGGTTCAAAACCAATGTATTGAGCCTTTCCGTCCGTAATTATTAACGACACCTGGTTTTCATCAAAATATTTCGTGATGATTTGTGTTTCAAAACGCGATCACTCACAGCCACTTTCATGATTGGTTAGATTCCCCTAGCTTTTAAAACTCACACATTCCATTTTATTAGGGGCAGTGATTTTTCGCGCAAAAATCGGAGCGCATGGTAGACTTCAATATTATATAAACACCTCAGCTGTTGTCGTGCCTCGATTGGCTGCTGGTGTTGTTTCCACTCTTGACCGAGCCACTCAGGATTCCGTAACTCCGACACCGAACCTTCTTGATTCGTGCGCAAACAGTTGACACGGACCAGAACATGTTTCAGCCAATCAAAAATGCTGGGCGACCCCCACGGTACTTTGAACTGTATCTTGTCTCGAAATATTTTCGCGAAATATCACTGCCCCTACATATAATCAATTTTGTACTGAAATCAGGCGAGTAAGGAGTAATAGGTTGGAGAAAAATATGACCCTCAAAAGTTTTTGCAGGGCTGAAAAACACCGTCTGACATAATATACGTGACTGAGTTTGAAATACTAATAACCACTGGTTACCAGGCTCTCTGTTGTTACAGGTGGACGTGAATATGACCGCGCTCTTGAACACAGCTGTCCATTAAAAATTATCCATCGTTGCTCCTGATGAGCTCTGTGTGGACGAGTGAAGAAGAGACATGGCGAAAGCAATAAGGAACGGCCAATGAAATGATCAAGGTCTTCTCATGTGGTCATTTGGGGGAATTTGTGCCNCATGGCGAAAGCAATAAGGAACGGCCAATGAAATGATCAAGGTCTTCTCATGTGGTCATTTGGGGGAATTTGTGCTAATTAAGTGTAACTTTGCACCACCTGTTTTCTTTTAAAACGAAGTTTGTATAGCTCCCCGCTATTGTGTATCCTTCATGGATAACAGTTATTTGTTATTTATAAAGAACATAATGCGAGGAATCTTCGAGTATTCATTTGGAATCCAGTAATTCAGGTGATACAGTTTTCCTTAGCAGCTACAAGATTACCCGANGGAATCTTCGAGTATTCATTTGGAATCCAGTAATTCAGGTGATACAGTTTTCCTTAGCAGCTACAAGATTACCCGAAGTGACCGTACGCATATATATAAGATTTGGCTAAATGAAGCTAATATTTCGGTAGCTAAATTTGCCCGAGTAATGAAAGTGTTAACACTTTCGACTGGGGAAAATAGTGTACTGGAATTATCGCTTCCAACAGGTTTGATGATAAACGTATATACCTATTCCTACCCGTGAAGCAGTGGCCATTTGATTGGCTGCTGAACTTTACTCGTCACGTCATCATTTTATTTCCCACTCAGAACTCACCAGCTGTACCAACGTACGGTATATTTGTTATTGGCCCGCTGTGTTGGAGGGCGTGGCCAGCTTCACGTATACCAATAAAACTGGCCGGACTCTTTGCTAGTGTTTTGAAGTTCGTCATGTTCAGGAAGGTATTTTTAAGTTGAGCAGTTTTATTCGGCCTAATGATATCTTTGGAAGGACGAATTTAACATTTAGTTTCATTTGCTTACCAAACTAAATAATGAAGTCAAACAGGTAGATTTATAAGATTTTAAAACTAACACAGTATTACTACAAAGTCGCCGGTATGGTACACTAGCATTGCGTTGCAAGTGCTAAGCCTTCGTGTCCGTAAGTGACGCCGGAATTTAGCAATGTGAATGTTAAATGCCAGCATGAAGTGTGAGTTTCTAAGTCATTGTGAGGGTACTATTACCTTACATGTTCTGAAACACTTACAGAGAGTACAATTGTGAAGCACTGTGGCACCAACTAACACCAGCACACCAACTATGTACAATTATGAATACTCTGAGTGCAAAGCAATTAAAAAACATATATTATTATTTTTAATTAGTTTTAAATAAAAGAAGATTTTTGATGTAGCATTTTATTGTACTCTTTTTTATTTCTTAAAATATTGAAATCCTTAAATCATAAAAAATTTACGACAAACTATTACACATCCAAATATTTATTCTAAATCGAATAGGACTATAAATGCTAAAACTCTTCTATTTTAAATCTCTTAATACAATTTTTTTATTTTGATCTCATTTTCATACTTTAGGTAGACCAAAAGCGTCCACATATAAATTTTTAAGCTGAACCAGGCCATAAATGATAAGACTTGCCCACCTTATTGAATCGGCCATATTGAATTTCTGAATTTAGACAAAATATTTATACTCTGATACACAAAAAAAAACATATATTTTAATCTGAATTGAGCCATAAATGATAAGAATCATCTGTCATATTTTAGGTACGCTATTTTTATTTTCTAAATAAACGTGTCAATTGTATTGTCAAGCAAATTATGTACACATGCCAAATTTCACATTGTTATAATATGTGAAAGTGTGTAAAAACTGAGTTACAAAATTTGTCTGCATATATATATATATATATATACACACAGGTGGAGTGCCAATAAAAGTTTGTTGGAAATGTGTATAGCGTATCTATTTCCAAACAAATATTTGATAGCATTTTGGCATAGAAGCACTTTGTACTAAAATAAGTGATTATGGAACAGTTGGTGAGTTATGAACTTCTCACCCAGGTTAAAGTGAAAAAACTGTCTTATTGCTTTACTACACGACAAACATATACTGAATTAACTAAATTTTCTTCGAAGAAAATTAGTATTAGTAACTTTTTATACTCTGTGTTTAATTGATCATTTACAATTGAACTAAAATGATATTTGTCTTAACTCAACATGTTTGGTCGAACACCACGTTTATTAATGAATGTTCAGATGCCATCCAAGAGCAATAAACTTTACATAGTAGATACGAGATCCGAATGAGTGATTATAAAAGAAAAATACAAAATAAATGGTTACCCAGGTATTATTTTTAACAGTTTGATTAATAGTATGTGATTAATGTTGTAGCAGTTTTATTACTATCAGTAACAATAAACAAAACCCACTGTGCATTTTTTTTAGTTTCTATGGCACTACACTGAGTGTTATTTCCTACACTATACATTATCGACTAAAACAATATTTGATCACATACCACATCTGGCTTCCGCAACATGGGGCTCAACATATATTACACACTATTCTTCAAGTCACATATATAATACATCTGGCGCACGTGTTGACTTAAGCAGAGTAAGCTTCCTAACAATACCACACGCATTTCATTATTGGCGACCCGACACAAAACATGGAAGATAATCAGAGAGATAGCTATTTCTTACGAAGCACAATCCTTGAAAGCGACGACGCGGTCTCCAACACAGAGGACTTACCACAACTAACTGACGTAGTGAGTATAAATGAAACCCCGCAGATAACGAATATGTCAGTAGAGTACACTCAATGGCAGGAGGGGCAAGAGAGTGCCAGCANGAACATGTCAGTAGAGTACATTCAACGACAGGAGGGGCAAGAGAGTGCCAGCACATAGACACGTCTACTCCCAGTGCACACACCACACATGACACCACTAACCTAGTGCGAGCATCACACTCTCCTGATCCCATGCAGGCCCAGTTAACGGAAGCCATCGAACAACAGGACGAGATGTCAGGATCCCAAATGAAACAACACAGGGAGGAAACGGAACAGCAGAGAGATGCTCCGACACAGCAATTAGGATCTCTAGGTCTAGATTTAACACAGCCACCATGAGAGACTGGAAACCATCGGAACTAAGCTCACTCAACAGGCTACGGACGCGAAGCAGCTGAGGGGAGAAGTAAGGCAGGACACTCAAACCCTTAGCAATACCCTGAAGGTCCAAATCACCAAGTTAAGGGAGGACACTGAATACAAACTTCAAAAAGACAGACCTCACTATCAGGAACATGCAGACTGGGGAAATGGAAACCCACAGAGCAGTTGATCTTACCAGGGTAGGACATCATGGTAAAGTACTTAACCCTGGAAACCCCTGAGAAAGCCTCCAGTAATACCCTAGGCTCTGCTAGTGAGGAGATAGCTAAGGCCACGTAGGGGCTCCAACAGCTCAGCAGACACGTAGAGGTCAGAAACCAGTCTGCAAAGGTACACGATGATCACATCAAGGCTCTGTGTGCACTCTACCCGAGATGATACATTTCCAGTTAAGCTGTTGGACTTGAAAATCGGAGATGTAACATTTCTGGCGTTGTAAGGTAACAGACTGGAGATTTTGCATTTCCGATTACACAAATCTGGCCCTCTGGTTTAGAACAATATAAATTATGTCATAACCAGAGAAGATGCATTTCCGGGCTTGGTGTACAGCGTAAAAAAAGGCGGATATTATACATTTCCGAGATGGCACAATTCCACGTCCCACAACTGTCATGCACAACACAGGCAGTTTCTTATTCCGTTTCCTGAAGTGAAAATAAATATCAACAGTAAAAATTGTTTTTGGTTGCATTTATTCCTTTCAGGTCACTATAAGAATAACTGAAAATGAAAACTAATAACAATTTGAAATTGTACGTATATTATTACTATGCATCAGCGCATTGGAAAACTCATCGTCAGTGGTTAAAGTCTAAGTGTAGGCCACAACAGTTTAGTTAGTTTCCGAAACTTAGTGAAAACGCTATTGCATAGCCCCCACACCCTCCGCCCCCACACATTACATCATATCCCACATATTACATCATATCCCACATATTACATGATAGCAATACTCCTCTTCATTTTCAAACCACAAACAAATAGCATTTAACATCATGCTACTTCTGTTAGATAAAATATGTTTAAAATACAGTGTAGCTAATTTGAAACAACAGTGATAAAATCACTTATTGTATGGTTGATGTAAGATTACCCCAAGCGCCACAATTTTATTTTTAAGTTTTTTGCACGTAACATTTGCAGTTCTATAGCCACCATCTTTATCTCAATTTCGAGTAAATATTGATTAGTTTTCCGAAAAATATGACACTTTTTCTGATATTCTGTTTGTTTTTTTCAACACCCATCAGTTATTACTTTTTATGCCATGCTCAAGACAACTGTGTGAAATTACCGTAAAGTACAATTAGTTTTCATGTAATGCCACCATTAACTGTAAAGTACACCACACAAAGTTTGCATGTATACAAAAGCATTTTGGTAGTAAAATTACTTATCGTGGTGTAAAATACACAATAATATCGGAATGTGCAAGCGTTCTTAATGGTTAATTCTTTACTTTATGTTATAAACAGTTTGTGAGAAGTCACGCATCATGTACTTGTTCTTCTGTTACATTATTGTACGTCCAAATACGTCGGAATAAATTTGTGAGTCTGTACAAAGCAATAAAATTGGAATTAGTCATTTTGTAGTGCAAATATGCCTAGTCGAGGCATGTCAATTTACATAAAAAAATTTGTAGTTAACCACTTTCCTAATTAGGCATATGTAATATATATTATAAGAATTTTAAAGTTTTAATGGCAATTATTAACTTTCATGTCCTCCTCAATACATTTGTGCGAAGTTACGTATGTGTACATGTTTTTCCGTGTTACGCCACGAATAATGCTCACCAAAAAATAGCATAATATATTTTACAAACAACTTGTGCTTATTTGTAAAAACGAATTTTTTTAGGTCTAGTAAAATAAATATAGTGTAAAATGCGTAATGGTAGTTGGTTTGTATAAAAACCATGTAATGTGAAGTTAACAACTTGCATAATTTTTATTATATTACAAAATTTCCAGTTTTCCAACACCAAATTGTTTTCTTCTCGACATCCTCATTACAGTTCTGTGAAATTACGTATAATCTACATCTTTTTTTGTTAGTGAAACACCACCATTAGAGCAAATTTACCAAAAAAAGTGTATATTTGTACAAACGCAACATGCTGTTAAATTTTCTACGTATTGTATAAAAGCAGGTGGGATGCTTTTACACAAACATTCAAATGTGTCGTTTTACACTTAAAAACTGTAATTTATTCAGAATGTTTAAGTTTATAAAAAGGGTTATTGTTTATCTTTCGGTAATTCTCAGTACATTTGTGTAAAAGTAACACGATGTACTCACTGTACGTGTATTTTCGTGTTACACCACAATTAGCGCGAATTTACCAAAATTAGTGCATATTCGTACAAGCGCAACGTCATAGTACAACACATTTGTTGTGTAAAAATACATAATTACGGCTTGTTTACACATAAACACTGAGATATTGTTTCACATTTAAAAAATAGTTATTTTATCCCAATGTTTTAGTTATTTTAATAGTTAATTGTTTACCGTCTGGTATTTTTAGTACGTTCGTGTAAAAGTACCTACAATATACATATATTTTCATGTTACACAACTGTCAGTGCGAATTTACTAACTTAAGTGTGTATTTGTAAAGACACATCATTATAGTAAAATTGACGTATTTGTTGTTTAAAAATAGATGATGGTGGATTTTTATCCACACAAACATTGAAATGTGTAGTTTAACACTAACAAAATTGTAATTTTATTTGAATGTTCATGTGTTTTAAATCGCAAATTGTTTACATTTTGGTAATGTTCAGTACATTTGCGTGAAATTACTTGTAATGCACGTGTTTTTTTAGTTTCACAGCACACGTACATGTAAAATTGCACTTTTTTTATAGTGGTATGGCCGCTAGAGTGCGCTGGCGTCGTTGAAGTTTTTAGTGTGACCGCTAGGGGCGCTGGCGTCAACAACTTAACGACTGTGGACAGGCGTGAGTGAGGTGGCCAGTGCGGTGACGGGTGACTGACACCCGCAGACTTGTTGTTCACTGTTGCAGGTCACCCGGTCACCATCACCGTCAACCTGCTGGTCAAGAGCATGGGCTCCGTCACGGAAACTGACGAGGTGAGCCGAGCACAGCCGACCCACAACACTCACGCACTCCCCGCCATCCAAGCCGTGTCCGAATTCCTTGTTTGATCACGTGCGGTTTCGGTAAATTTCGGATGTTGGAATTCGAACGACGACGAGCAGCGCTGCTGGTGTTAAGCAACTGCATTACTGAATGTTTCGATGTTTCTTTGTTTCTTAGGCGAAAAGAAAAAAAGTAAATTGCAAGCAAGCCTGATTTCTCTCTGAAAATTATAAACATTTTTTATTAACTCGCCCCCTTAAACAAAATCGCTATTAAAAAAAATTACTTTGCAAAGTTATTATGTTTATTTACAAAACAAAAACTGCTTCAAATATTATTTTCATTGCAAAGGAAACGAATAAAAATTAAAACAATATCAAGCACTTGTGAATCATTGTTAAATTTCTCTTCTGTGTTACTGGTTTGAATTCGCATTATTTGCATTGTGAAATGTGTGAAATGAAGCAAAAACGATAGCAGAGACTTTTGCGGAGATAACTGGCGATTTAGCGTTCTTCTCCACCTAGGAAAATTTCTACCCTAAATCCTCAAATATTTAGGGCCCAAACTTGGTCTCACGTGATCTATGTAGTAACCTAAATAGTGATCTCACAGTGGCTTTGGACACGGCTCTAGAGACTGGGGATCTTGTAACCTAGACTTCACAGCCCTGTATATGGCCTAGTTTGTGCAACTTACTCATTGACTCCTACTACAGAGAGAAGCCAGTTTCACACCTGACTTAGCTGCATACGATTAGGGACACTTAGTTCCTGCCTAACTGCGTCTCAAAACACGATGATTGTTATTGCAACGCGTCTTAAGTACACGCACGACATAAATTGATGCCTAACACTATAATTGAAACGTTCATATTTCTGGCAGCTAAAACAGAATAACCAGTAAAAAGCTATCCCAGGCAGCAATTTTCGTTAAATTTACATAAAAAATACTTTGCTAGAGTGGTGCATTTATTTCGAGATGTTTCTTAACGCTGTGAATTTGCACATCCCTTTTGCGGCACAAGAGAGCATGCTAAAATAATGCATTAGTTAGGTAAAATATTTCCTCGCGAAGCTGGCAATACATATTAACTAGGATTGCCGTCTCTTATGTTTTTCAATTCTGGTTTCGAAAAATTGGCAGACTTCGATTAACTTTAGGCTATTCGCGGCTAACTGGGCATTTCTTTCGTTCGTTTGTTTGTAGGGTTCTGCAGTAAAGGACATTGATTCGAGCAGATAGATGACTGGGAAGCAGGACTGCATAGTATCTGCTCACAGTTTGTTTTCAACACGTACCAACCTTATAGATATCGGTGCGATATCGCAATCACCATTACCGCGTATGTCTTCAATAAGAGCTGCCAGTATCGAAAAAAATCACAGGCCTACAAGAAATTAAAAATTTAGTAATCGCAAATACTGATAACTCTGCATCGGAAGTATTGCATTATCACATTATTTTTACCACAAATTTTCTTTATATCGATGTATCGACTGTACGTTTTTGCAGCGCGTCACCGTTGCAATATTTTATAAATGTATACAGGATGTATCAGTACAGCGGTTACAAACTTTNTTCAGGAGAGATAGAGCACACCTAGACAATCGGAAATCACATAGCAATGCATGGTCGGAAACGCTTTCCTGGCGCGGTAGTGACGACACAAAANAAGGATAGATAGAGTACACCTAGACAATCGGAAATCACATAGCAATGCATGGTCGGAAACGCTTTCCTGGCGCGGTAGTGACGAAACAAAACACTAGAAAGGAAGGACACGAACAGGGTGAGAAAACATGTTTATTTTCTCAGTACAGCAAAAATGCTGGGACGTCTTTGACTGGTGCACGCTTACTAAGACAACAAACATGTNATGTTTATTTTCTCAGTACAGCAAAAATGCTGGGACGTCTTTGACTGGTGCACGCTTACTAAGACAACAAACATGTTTTCTCACCCTGTTCGTGTCCTTCCTTTCTTGTGTTTTGTTTCGTCACTACCGCGCCAGGAAAGCGTTTCCGACCATGCATTGCTATGTGATTTCCGATTGTCTAGGTGTGCTCTATCTCTCCTGAAAGTTTGTAACCGCTGTACTGATACATCCTGTATTGTAAAATAAGCGATGAGTTGTCAGGGTGTGCACAGATGGTGCGCGCAGGTTCGCAGGCGGCGATGTCCGGGGGTGGTAACGGTTGACGGGCTGTAGGCGGGAGATGGAGGCGCTGACAGCGATGTTAAAAGGATGTTGTACGTGCGAGCAGCAGAAGAAGCCAGGCTCTTGGCAGAACCATTATCGCCTCCAGACACCTGACAAATGACCGCCCTTTGTCCCGGCGATCCCTCCAGCCTGGCCTGAGCGTCTGTCTTCCCTGCGTGCTCGACTCCCTCTCCACCACTCCTGCGCCAATCAATACCACACGCCAGAGGCCGTTACACAGCACTTAAACCGTAGACTTTGTGTGAACTTTGTAATTAAACAGTAGGCTCAAACATTTAGAGTGCTTATCACCACTATTATTGCTTAAGCTCAACCAAGAGATACGCGTTATTTTTTGCATCAACATAAATTTATTATTTCGTGTTAATGACATTTGCTTATTATTAGGATGAAATAGAAAAAAAAAATTTCAAGGTCGTAGTTTGAAATCAAAATACGAACATGTGTTTATTTTGAAGTATATTTCTCTGCAACTATCTACACTAAATACTCCAACTCTCTCTCTTTCATCTTAGAGACGAACTCACTGTAGATCTTATGAAGAGCTTGATCTGTGCGTGCATACAGACAGTTGCGTTCACTTCCACACACTACAACTCACAACCGACAAGTGACAGACCGCGCAGTGTAACGAGGGGGTGGAGGGGGGTGGGACTTCCTGCGGCTTGCGGGCGAGGGTGACATTGCGTAATGCACGCGGAGGGGTTGGGCTGACAGGACGTAATGCATGTCGCGTTGTTGAAGTGACTAGAAGTAACGTATACCGATGTCAAAACAAGTGTACATTCAAGTAGCTATACGTCGGAAACCATTTGAGATACGACACGTGCGTATATGACCTTTTGGGTTACGATGGCCATAAATTTTATCCCCCAGAATATTGACCTCTCCTCCTGAGACATTCTGTTTAAGAAAAGACGTACAAAATTTTACATTACAATTTTCGCGACAGACGAGACATCGTAAGCTTGTGCTTTTGTATTAAAGCTGCCAATAGTGTACAGTTCATTCAACAATAACCCATTCAACCCAGTGTACACAATTGTGTATATTACGCACGTGTACTTAATTTTTGGCCTGTTCCGCACACTACAAAGCTCAATGTGCGTAAATCATTCGCAAACCATCTTAAAACTGGTTAATATTACTGTAGCTGAACATATAGCCTACATCTCACTGGCTGTGACAACGAAACAGATGTTGTGTCGACTTAACTACAGCACGCGTCATAATTATTTGTTTTTTAGTTTGCAACACCCGAAGCAGTAAATTAAAGTGAGCCTGAAAGAGATCGGATAGCCGAGCGATATGCAGCCAGGTCAGAAGAGGCAATGGGTCCTCTCTGCAACGAAATACAATAAACAAATTGCAATGGTAAGAGTATACAGAATGTTAGGAAACGCAACGCCCAAATGCCAGACGCAGTTTCCTTGGACCAATTATAATACAAAATCCTTGTAAACTTATATCCAGAAAAGAATTTTATGTAATTTAATTGCGGTAAAAGTTGCCGCAGATCAATGCTGTGCGATCATGCGTGCAGGACAAGTTGCATAGGAAGCAGGCGCGCGACACTGCATATTCAATAGTTTAGTTTCGCGCGCCTTCGTTCTGTGCAACTTGTCGTACACGCCTTGTTCTGCAGGCGCTGAACACGATTATTTTACATAAAAGGGTCGGTGGTGGCGTAGTGGCCAGGGCGCTCGCCTCCCACCACGGCGATCCGGGTTCGATCCCCGGCGGGTTCACTCCAGGATTTTCGCATGTGGGAATCGTGCTGGACGATGCCGCTTGCCGGCGGGTTTTCTCGGGGTACTCCCGCTTCCCCCGCCCTTGCATTCCAGCGCCGCTCCATTCTAGGGTTTCATTTCTGTCATGCCCGGGGATGACGGTCACCTACGGGTCCCAGCTGGAAAGACCGTCACTCGGAGGGTGTTGCCTTGCCCTGGGTGCACTCCCCACACGCCATTATTATTATTTGCATAAAATACGTTTCCGGATATAAGTGTATAATACTCGTGTGTTTCTATTGGTCTAGAGAAGCAATGTCTGGAGATTCCGAGCATTGTGTACACATGGCTGAGAAGCGCAGCGTGGTGGCAGAGGAAGGCGGGGAGAACTTGCGAGGTAGGAGCGCGTGTTGTTACGTGTGTTGGCAGACCTACACCATGGACATCTACTTCCGGCAGGTGTGGTACGACAGTCGCCTGAAGTTCTCTCCTCTGCCGGGCAGAGGGCAGCTCTCTCTCACCTGGCTCTTCATGGGGCTCGTCTGGAAGCCGGACACGTTCTTCATGAACGGCAAGAGATCCCACCTGCACCGCATCACCGTGCCCAACACCTTCCTGCGTCTTCGGCACGATGGGTACCTCACGTACTCCATGCGGTGCGGATGCCACATCACCATTCTTACTCACTTACAACCATATATTTACTTCGGTAAACTGGTTTACGGAATATATATTTTTTTGTGGCGATGTTCCGATTATAGATATTCGATATCACACTCAACTGTAGGAAGATTTCCAAAATATATTTCAACCATAAAATCTGGCTCCCTAAATGGTGGATGGCAAACAGTTAGCAATGTACACTGATGCTTATCCACTACTGTAAAAAATCAGTGCCACCATGGGAACCAATTTATAGAGACCAGAAAAATGCGCGAGTTCAATGACTTGCAGGCTGGACTCTTCAGTCTTATGTACAAATACGCCGATTATCTACTACACTTTGGTTGTCTGCTGCCAGAGTAGAAGGTCACGATTGGGCCAGCCTTCTTCAGGACCACAGTTTGTGGCACACCTGGTTACCGACTTCAAAATAATTGTGTGCAGTTTCGAATTCTAGCTTGTCCCGAATTGAATCCGCGAATTTTTTCAGGTCTCTACCAATAACCACTATGTATAGAGGTCGCGGTGGTGTAGTGGTTAGACTACTCGCCTCACACCAAGATGAGTCGGGTTCGATTCCCGGTCGGGTCAACCCCGTATTTTCGCAGTGTGAAGTATACGCACTGACAGAAGTAAGAAGTGGCTCCCTCCTGGAAGCAATGAGAACTTATCCGCAGGCCGTGAAACACAATGGTGGTTCCTGTCCATCAGTGTCGTCTTCAGATCACAATTTTGTCGAGAATTCCGTCTACAAATGGAATTCTTGCTGTCCCTGCTGGTAGATCCACACGACCGTCAACTTCGAATCACCTGTAAATTCGGTCACTTCATTCGCGCCAAGGCCCTTGTCACGCCCAGATGTAAGTTTTTTTAATTACATAAATGAAATCTGCATTTGCACCCGATTTCTCACACATCGAACGAGATATTCACAAATATCCGGTGCCAACTCTTTGCAATCAGTGAATCCCTTCGCACACCACGCAGGTTATTACAGCCCAGGTATCGTCGTGTAACGCCCCCTGCAAGAGCCTGAAGTTTACAACCATTCAAACTCACAAAAAGTTTTCCGAGCGAAAGAATAGGGTTTGTTAAAAATGTTAAATTATTTTAGGCATACAATATCGCTTCCCAACAAAAAACACTTTGTGCCTTTTTCAAGACAAGAACCATGCTGCAACGAGTAAGTAGGTGTAAATTAATAAGTTTGTGTTTTTGTGTTTTTTGACTCTGTAAATGTTAATTTACCAGCAATTTCCACGCCATTGAAATTGTAAGACATAGTTTTTAGAAATGTAACTCGGGANCTGTAAATGTTAATTTACCAGCAATTTCCACGCCATTGAAATTGTAAGACATAGTTTTTAGAAATGTAACTCGGGCAAATATGGATAAATTTTTTTGGAAGCAATGTCAGGAAAGGCATCCGAGACACATCTAAAATTATTCAAGATGTAAAACTGTATCCTTTCATTCGGCCGGTTCATCGCTAGNGAAAGGCATCCGAGACACATCTAAAATTATTCAAGATGTAAAACTGTATCCTTTCATTCGGCCGGTTCATCGCTAGGCAGCAGTGTTAATTTCTTCATGTGATAGTCGTTTGGTACCTGCATTCAGTTAACAGTTCTATTGTTTGGTACCTGCATTCAGTTCACAGTTCTATTGTTTGGTATCTGCATTCAGTTCACAGTCATATTGTTTGGTAACTGCATTCAGTTCACAGTCCTATTGTTTGGTACCTGCATTCAGTTAACAGTTCTATTGTTTGGTACCTGCATTCAGCTCACAGTCATATTGTTTGGTACCTGCATTCAGCTCACAGTCCTATTGTTTGGTACCTGCATTCAGCTCACAGTCCTATTGTTTGGTACCTGCATTCAGCTCACAGTCCTATTGTATGGTACCTGCATTCAGTTAACAGTCCTATTGTTTGGTACCTGCATTCAGTTCACAGTCCTATTGCTGGCACTTATTAAACTGAGGGTTTTCTCAGAATTTCTGGTTATCAAGCTTATATTGACGTCATTAAATTAATAACAACAGTGCTAATATCACAGATACATGGATGCGGATACACACGCGGCTCACATTTCTGCAAGGAAGTGCTTGTTCCAACTCTGCTTCAGATCATTGTTTTATAAAGTTTTTTTTTGTCATTGGCAACTTTATCTAGGAACATGTAAAATAGTGTTATTATTTGGTGGCAGACTAGTTCCCACAAACCTAAGCTTTTGTGTAAATGCTGTGAGAGCAGCGCAGTTTATTCGAAACAACCTGAAATGTGGCTGAGCTGACTAGAAACAACCGACGACGGAACTGCCGGATCATGTGCAACCATGCCAGAAGAGGAGATGTTTGAGAAGGAGAGTGTGGTGACCAGGTGGCGTGCTTGATGCTTGACAGGCAGTGATCCACCCCAGCTGGTTGGGATTCACGCCAGTGCTGGTTCAGATCCTCAAACTTCCTCGCACATTAAGTTATGGCTATGATTCATCTTTGTGCATAAAATGTAACAGAAATGTTCATAATAATAAAAATGGCCCATCCAGTAAAAATAATAAAGAAATCACGCCTACACAAGTGTACAGAATCACAAGTAACTACTACGATAAATTTTGTGAGTTGGTTCATCGCATAAAAACACGTAAATATATTAGATAAGTGTATATAAATATGGGATATCCCAGTAGCACTCACAAGGGAGTTTGGGAAACAGCAAGTCTTCAAGCCTAGCAGCCTAGCGTCAACACACGCCTTTGCCTCATCTATGCTGCTCTTATGTAAACTAACATGCCTTTCTTCTTCCAACAAGGCGTTTGATTTAGATTTGTGCGGCATGCGGTTTAATAATAATAATCAACATTTTTGATACGTGCAATAAATTTACTGCAAACACCGGTAACAACACTCGTGTCACTTATGAAACTCCGAGATCAGAAACGAAGTATTTCCCACTTCCGGGTGTTCGTTTAATATCACTAAGTACCAAGCAGTATCGACTCTCCTGCAATAGTGTTTGATATTTCGCAACGAAATGTGTAATGAAGTTTCACGTTCACGGTGGCGTAATTCGTAAGCATTTGGCAAGGCGATACATAAAAATACAGTAATATAAAAACTTGCATACATATGTAAAATAAGAATAAATAATGTTTTCCCTCATATCATATCTAGGGGCGCCTGTTTTTCGCGAAAAGGCTTCAGGACAAGTTGTTTTCCAGCGCACTTCAGTTCAGAATCACTTTGGTGATCGGACCATTTTTTGAATAGTTACGCGTCCTATCTGTCTGCCCGCTAATCACGGGCGGTCAGTATCGGAGAAACATAATTCTGATTGGCTCACTCCTGTAACAGACAGCCTTCACACAAAGACAAGAGCCCTATAGTCAAATGAAGACTGCAAGTGTGCACATAGGATACTGAAGTATACCCTCCGCGTAAATCTTGTCGTGGAGAACAGGTGGCCCTAATCATAGGGAATAAAATTTTAGCGAGATCTGCAGCTCCCTTCTCCGTGCACACTGTGAGGATAGTTGGTGAGTTGCAGGCTGACGGTGACGGCCAGATGTCCGATGCATCTTCGGAAGTTCCCGCTCGACTCCCAGAAGTGCCCTCTGCTCATCTCCAGCTGTGAGTACTCGCATACTTAGTCAACTTATCTTATATAAGTACGCTCTATGTGCCACATAACATTTTTGTTGGGTTGATGTACCAAAAACCTGCAGCTACGAGAAAATAATTTTTAATAAAACAGATTTAAGAGCCCTGCATTAAAAAAAATTAAGTGTTAATACGTTTTCTTAAATTCCCAGAAAAAAATAATGGTATTAACTTACTGATTAAAAGTAAATTATTATGGCAACTTTCTTCGGGTTGTAATTTTGCGTCAAAAATAAAGACGATTTCATAAAAAGAGACATATAAATTTTCAGAAGCACCACTTGCACATTTCCGAAGTCAGGTTTTCGATGTGACATCTTATAAAGAAACTGGTAGCTAAACTTCCATTATATAGCTATTAGATAGATCTCCACATTTTGTGTGAACTACTTGCAGTGGCGTAGCGACTAATTTAAGGCTGTGATAGAACACCTCAACACATTGTTAAACACAGTTCTTAATTTTTCGTTAATGTTAAAGTTTTTAGAGAAAGTAAAGTGCAATATATAGTGAAAAGTTGGTAGTGAACGTTTCGTCTCTAGCCTGTTGAAAGTTGTGATTTAGCTGCAGGATTGTGCCGGATGTTGAATTCAGGTGACCGTATATGCCATCAGTAGCTCCCAAAATGCTAGTACGGGCTGTTCACGGCTAGTTGAGCACTCTTGAATACTCTGCTTAAGATCTACTTTCCTCCTCATCTTGTATCCTTCCGCCATAAATAACATTAACGTTGTCATGGCAGTCGTTACTTTATTCGCGCGCCAGTCAAGTCAAAACGCGAAACCGTTAGGAACTTTGAAGTGTAACTTATATGCTCATTTGTACTCTAATTTGTATACAGGTTGATTCTAAAATCATGGGACAAACATCGAGGGGTGGTAGAGCTCACTAAAACAAACAATTATTGGATAGGAATACATGGGCGGGAGTGAGGCGTTGAGGCACAAACACAAAAATAACACACGAAATGCAACACAGTGTTTATTTACAACGTCGCCGCTAAATGCCTTTTTACAGTAATGTTTATAATAATTGCTCAAAATTGCTACCACCGACAGTAATGCAAGCTTGGTAGCGTCGGTGGAGTGATTGGCGAACAGATTCAAATACGCCGGGTATTTCACGCACGCCACCATTGTCAGCCAATCACGCCATATGTAGAGGTCGCCAAGCATGCGTGACTGTTGGTGGATGCATTTCCAGCAACTGTTTTAACATTTTCTGTACGGAATCACTCGTTAAGTATGCTGCTAATGAACATTTTATGTTTCCGTTAACGTGTTATGTTTTTGTGTTTGTGACTCAACGCCTCACTCCCGCCCATATATTCCTATACAATAATTGTTTTTTTTAGCGAGCTCTACCACCCCTCAATGTTTGTCCCATGATTTTAGAATCATCCTGTAGAGGAAAAAATGCTGACTTGATTTGCCATAAATTACAAACACTAAACTTGCAGTAAAATATAAAGACTTGGAACTACTTTGCCCTGCTCGCTACCAACCTGACTGAAGGCCTGCATGTCACCGGGTACAGTAACATTAGAACGCAGTTAAAAAGTAGTGTTTTTTTTCTTTCGGAGGCTGATTTCAAAAGTGCCCAATTTACCGTGAACAGTGTGTAATATAGCACATGTTTTTGAACAACGCAGACAAACTCCAGCAGATTAAATACTAAAACATAGATTGTTATTTCCCCCCTAAAGTTATAACTAACGGAGTTATGTGCCGTCAATAATCGACCTTCTAACTAGGACAAGTTGTGTTGTAGTGCACTTTGCTGATGGGACCATTTCAATTGTTACGCGTCTTATCTGCCTGCCCGCTAATCACGGCCGGTCAGTGCCGGAGAAACTTAACTCTGATTGGCTCACTCATGTAACAGACTGTCTTCACGCAAAGACAAGCGGCCAATAGCCAAATGAAGACTGCAAGTGTGCAAATAGGATACTGAAGAATACCCTCGGCGTAAATCTTTTCGCGATAAACAGGTGTTCCTAAACAGGCCCTTCTTGAAATATATCAGAAACTAATTATAATGAAGTAAAAAATTGGTGAATGACCCTTTTTTATAACGGAACCTCTGAAAAAGCTGTGGTCAATGTACCCCCCCCCCTTTTTTTTCCCTTCCTCGCAAGGTGAAAATCGGATTGGCATCTTTATTTTTTGGATAAAACTTGTTAACCCTAAGGTGTACATGATATTTAAAGACTTATTATGAATAAACACATCTAAATTAACAAAAAAATGTAGCCTTCTTGGAACACACTCAGGTGAACAGTTTTAGATCAATCCATGACTAACTTTCAAAATAGACTGCGCGTTGCTTGACAGCAAGGTAACACATGCCATACAGGAAGTATTTTTAAATTATGACCTTGTGGGGACTCACANTGTTATGTTTTTGTGTTTGTGCCTCAACGCGTCACTTCTGCCCATATATTCCTATACAATAATTGTTTGTTTTAGCGAGTTCTACCACCCCTCAATATTTGTCCCATGATTTTAGAATCATCCTGTAGAGAAAAAAATGCTGACTTGATTTGCCATACATTACAAACACTAAACTTGCAGTAAAATATAAAGACTTGGAACTACTTTGCCCTGCTCGCTACCAACCTGACTGAAGGCCTGCATGTCACCGGGTACAGTAACATTAGAACGCAGTTAAAAAGTAGTGTTTTTTTCTTTCGGAAGCTGATTTCAAAAGTGCCCAATTTACCGTGAACAGTGTGTAATATAGCATATGTTTTTGAACAACGCAGACAAACTCCAGCAGATTATATACTAAAACATAGATTGTTATTTCCCCCCTAAAGTTATAACTAACTGAGTTATGTGCCGTCAATAATCGACCTTCTAACTTGCCCGGGGGAACCTGTTTTCCACGAAAAGATTTCAGGACAAGTTGTGTTGTAGTGCACTTTGGTGATGGGACCATTTGAATTGTTACGCGTGTTATCTGTCTGGCCGCTAATCACGGGCGGTCAGTGCCGGAGAAACTTAACTCTGATTGGCTCACTCATGTAACAGACTGTCTTCACGCAAAGACAAGCGGCCAATAGCCAAATGAAGACTGCAAGTGTGCAAATAGGATACTGAAGTATACCCTCGGCGTAAATCTTTTCGCGAGAAACAGGAGTTCCTAAACAGGCCCTTCTTGAAATATATCAGAAACTAATTGTAATGANTTTCGCGATAAACAGGTGTTCCTAAACAGGCCCTTCTTGAAATATATCAGAAACTAATTATAATGAAGTAAAAAATTGGTGAATGACCCTTTTTTATAACGGAACCTCTGAAAAAGCTGTGGTCAATGTACCCCCCCCCCTTTTTTTTCCCTTCCACGCAAGGTGAAAATCGGATTGGCATCTATATTTTTTGGATAAAACTTGTTAACCCTAAGGTGTACATGATATTTAAAGACTTATTATGAATAAACACATCAAAATTAACAAAAAAATGTAGCCTTCTTGGAACACACTCAGGTGAACAGTTTTAGATCAATCCATGACTAACTTTCAAAATAGAATGCGCGTTGCTTGACAGCAAGGTAACACATGCCATACAGGAAGTATTTTTAAATTATGACCTTGTGGGGACTCACANTGCGCGTTGCTTGACAGCAAGGTAACACATGCCATACAGGAAGTATTTTTAAATTATGACCTTGTGGGGACTCACAGCTCTCTTAAAGATTGCTTTAAGGGAATAGTGTATATACATGTTCGTCTTATATTTGCGTGAATGATATGGCCTGTCGGAGATTGTCGGTGGTGTTGTTCAGAAACACCGTGCAGAAGCTCCTAGCAGAAGGGAGAACGTTGCTGGCTGTGGGAGGAGAGTGTAGAGTGCAGAAGCTCCTAGCAGAAGGGAGAACGTTGCTGGCTGTGGGAGGAGAGTGTAGAGTGCAGAAGCTCCTAGCAGAAGGGAGAACGTTGCTGGCTGTGGGAGGAGAGTGTAGAGTGCAGAAGCTCCTAGCAGAAGGGAGAACGTTGCTGGCTGTGGGAGGAGAGTGTAGAGTGCAGAAGCTCCTAGCAGAAGGGAGAACGTTGCTGGCTGTGGGAGGAGAGTGTAGAGTGCAGAAGCTCCTAGCAGAAGGGAGAACGTTGCTGGCTGTGGGAGGAGAGTGTAGAGTGCAGAAGCTCCTAGCAGAAGGGAGAACGTTGCTGGCTGTGGGAGGAGAGTGTAGAGTGCAGAAGCGGCGTTGTTGCAGATGGCTACCGCACTGACGACGTGCTGTACCGCTGGAACAGCTCCAGTAGCACAGACAACGTCGTTATAGAACCCAACCTGGAGATAGCGCAGTTCGACCTCGTCAACGTCTCCACCGAGGACCACAGACCCGTGCTGCGAGGACACTCCGGCCGAGGTTAGTCCTCAGCACACCGCAAGGTTACGTTCAATTAAACACGTCTTCGATATCTTCCTGGCTTGGTATAATCGCCCAGGGGGTACCATAAATTTTTACTCCTGATGAAGGTAGTATTCAAGAGTGAATAACACCTGTTGATGTTACAATTATTCGTATGAAAGTATTAGATGGTAGTACTATTAGATTATCAACATCTAATAATCGTAATTCATTGATATTTTCTTTTATTTGTTATATATGAATCAAATTCGGTATCATTGATGACCTACAGCTTTAGTAGTTGTTATATGATCATCAAGTTTTTGATCCGATACTAAAATTAACGTACGTAATATTATGGCAATGCTGACATAAATACTGGAACTGTCCAATGAAAACTGGAAGTGTGATGAAAGACTGTTGTTGCAGACGAGTACTCTGTGATCAAGGTGGAGTTCCACCTGCAGAGGCACACGGGCTTCTTCATGCTCCAGACGTACGTACCATGCGTGTTGATCGTCTGCTGTTCGTGGGTCAGCTTCTGGATCGACCCTCAGGACGCTCCAGGCAGGGTCATGCTAGGTCAGTCTTGCCGACAATCGCCAGGAACTTCTCCAGTCTGCTCTCAACTAACAAGGTTAAACAATCAGCAGGACATGCGTCCGCTCAAACTGATAACTATTTCCGGGAGAACTTCCGGGAGCAGCGCTGCGCGTCCCATCTTGTAACCGACGTTCTAGGTCAAACCTGTTTTCGAATGTGTTAAAGGGATCTGGGGTCGGGAAACGAAACTACTAATACGTCATGCACTTTATTAAGCACAATACACATACTGAACATGTTCTAATACACGAACATCACCATTTGTACCAACNAGTGTAGAGTGCAGAAGCGGCGTTGTTGCAGATGGCTACCGCACTGACGACGTGCTGTACCGCTGGAACAGCTCCAGTAGCACAGACAACGTCGTTATAGAACCCAACCTGGAGATAGCGCAGTTCGACCTCGTCAACGTCTCCACCGAGGACCACAGACCCGTGCTGCGAGGACACTCCGGCCGAGGTTAGTCCTCAGCACACCGCAAGGTTACGTTCAATCNGAGGACCACAGACCCGTGCTGCGAGGACACTCCGGCCGAGGTTAGTCCTCAGCACACCGCAAGGTTACGTTCAATTAAACACGTCTTCGATATCTTCCTGGCTTGGTATAATCGCCCAGGGGGTACCATAAATTTTTACTCCTGATGAAGGTAGTATTCAAGAGTGAATAACACCTGTTGATGTTACAATTATTCGTATGAAAGTATTAGATGGTAGTACTATTAGATTATCNGAGGACCACAGACCCGTGCTGCGAGGACACTCCGGCCGAGGTTAGTCCTCAGCACACCGCAAGGTTACGTTCAATCAAACACGTCTTCGATATCTTCCTGGCTTGGTATAATCGCCCAGGGGGTACCATAAATTTTTACTCCTGATGAAGGTAGTGTTCAAGAGTGAATAACACCTGTTGATGTTACAATTATTCGTATGAAAGTATTAGATGGTAGTACTATTAGATTATCNTTCAAGAGTGAATAACACCTGTTGATGTTACAATTATTCGTATGAAAGTATTAGATGGTAGTACTATTAGATTATCAACATCTAATAATCGTAATTCATTGATATTTTCTTTTATTTGTTATATATGAATCAAATTCGGTATCATTGATGACCTACAGCTTTAGTAGTTGTTATATGATCATCAAGTTTTTGATCCGATACTAAAATTAACGTACGTAATATTATGGCAATGCTGACATAAATACTGGAACTGTCCAATGAAAACTGGAAGTGTGATGAAAGACTGTTGTTGCAGACGAGTACTCTGTGATCAAGGTGGAGTTCCACCTGCAGAGGCACACGGGCTTCTTCATGCTCCAGACGTACGTACCATGCGTGTTGATCGTCTGCTGTTCGTGGGTCAGCTTCTGGATCGACCCTCAGGACGCTCCAGGCAGGGTCATGCTAGGTCAGTCTTGCCGACAATCGCCAGGAACTTCTCCAGTCTGCTCTCAACTAACAAGGTTAAACAATCAGCAGGACATGCGTCNACGCTCCAGGCAGGGTCATGCTAGGTCAGTCTTGCCGACAATCGCCAGGAACTTCTCCAGTCTGCTCTCAACTAACAAGGTTAAACAATCAGCAGGACATGCGTCCGCTCAAACTGATAACTATTTCCGGGAGAACTTCCGGGAGCAGCGCTGCGCGTCCCATCTTGTAACCGACGTTCAAGGTCAAACCTGTTTTCGAATGTGTTAAAGGGATCTGGGGTCGGGAAACGAAACTACTTATTACGTCATGCACTTTATTAAGCACAATACACATACTGAACATGTTCTAATACACGAACATCACCATTTGTACCAACTAACTTCCTAAAAATCCAAATTATATTACGTTGTCTGAGTTTAATTCAATTGCATGGAGTTTGCCATGACATTATACTCTAAGGCTGAGACACTTTAAGCTGCTCGCAATCAGCGAATTTAACTGCAAATCGGTTGAAACTGCTCATGTTGAATCAGCACAATTCTACTGATAATTTTAGTTACTGGTATTCACTGATTAGACAATGANGTTGAAACTGCTCATGTTGAATCAGCACAATTCTACTGATAATTTTAGTTACTGGTATTCACTGATTAGACAATGATTTCTAACGGTCTATAGTGCATAGCAGTGGCCTGATAATAAAATCTTAATGCATTCCACTGATTCACCAGAAGGTAACAACTCATTGTGTGAATATTCAGTCAAATACTTTTACTTATTTTAATTACCGATTGAGATTTGGAGTGTGCGACCTCCACATTATTTGAAGATACGGGATAATAAAATTACATCGCCAGCAGATTTATAATATTCTGTGCATCATAGCATTGCGTCGGCAACACTCAAGCTGTGAGTTACCTAAATTAACATGATATATTGTATATTATTCTACATAGGAAAAACAGTTGTTTGGAACACTTTCAACTCGGCATTATATAGGCAGGTAGCCGGTAAGTAATGAACTTTTTAAAGTATAGTAAGTGTGCCCTGTGTTGTGTGAACCAAAATGACTGTTGTAAGTGGGAATACAGAGAACAGAACTGGTGGTCATGCAGTCGTTCATATAGGCGACTCACTTCTGGCTTGAATCAGTTTTCATTAAATCTGTACTGTTCTCAAAGTTCTTTAAGGTCTGTACACATTTATCCGAGTCCAAGACATGTTACAAATAGAGACATGAAGAATTCGCGGACTAATTTTGGGTCAAGCTAGAATCCAAAAACTCGTTTGTTCGCGTCACTATTGCAATTGGTCCACGCGTTAATTATCACCTCCTGAAGAACCCTGAACCAATAAGAAACAAACTACGAAACACAGGCCCAACCATCGCCTTCCGCTGTGTCAGTAAGCGCCAATGATTAATATTGTCTGCGTTATTGTACACAAGACTGTGCAGTCTAGTCTATAGGTCATTGAACTCGCTAATTGTTCCGGTCTCTAGTTATAAGTGAGTCGTCTATAATNACTGTGCAGTCTAGTCTATAGGTCATTGAACTCGCTAATTGTTCCGGTCTCTAGTTATAAGTGAGTCGTCTATAACCACCGCAGCAGTAATCGTGGTTATGAGTTATGTTGGTCTCTGTATTGCCACCACTGAGTACTTCCCTGTGTTGAGATACAGTAAAAATCCGAACATTACTTGCTCGAAACACTGTAAAACATAAATTAAAGTTGTTTTTAAGGCCAAGCTTGAATTTAAACATGTGTACAACTGTATTAGTTTATTAGGAAAGCCCAAGATCAACCTGAACCAGTTGTAAAGATGCGTGAGATGCAGGAAGTTATCCTGGGCCACTCACTGGGCCAGCGGTCAACCAACGAATGTCTTAGGCCCGATTGTGCTTTAAACTGACAAATTTAGATTAACAACACTTATACTATATGCGACATCATATAGGGTGAATATGCAGGCCAGGGAATAAGAGGTATACGCCTTGCTTCAAAATGACCTGGACTTTCGTGGCAACATGTGGTCGCGTGTTGTCTTGTTGGAATGCGAATCCGGAAGCGTGCTGAAGGAATGTCACGACTTCAGACTTCACAACTTCCCTGATGCAGAGTTTACTTCTGAGAGTTTACTACAATCCATAGTTCGGCATTGTAATTGACTGTCGGAATAATCCTAAATAACATACCTAACTCATAAACTGCTTACACCACAGTCACCAGACTCATTTCAATCGAAAGAGCACACCCGAAAACTATAGGAATATGCTATCTGTATTGGACAGTCCGGTCAAATTAAGATGCGAGAAAAGGAAAACTAAATAATGAGTTCGTGGAGCCAATCTTCAGTGAAATTTAAACACTCATTTCTCATGAACTATTTATCAGATTTAAATGACAGATATATCGATGGATCCCCCTTTAAATTCTCTATATTAAAACATTCAAGCAAATCGGATTAAAATAGAAATTTATAAGAAAAAAAAAAAAAAAGCCAAAAATTAACCAAAGAATAATCTTTATCTCAGAAACTGCTGACACCACACTCACCAGACTCATTTTAATCATAGAGAACCCCGCCTACGACGGCTAATCCTTCTCCAAGATATCGCGCACATCGTCCGTGCAGTATGACGCTGCGCAATGCACTCTGAGAAATGGCGTTCACCTAGATGTCATCGAATGCGTTTGCAGCCACCATGGTAACCAGGTTGAACATGTCGCCCTCTGCATGCCGGAGGATGTGTCTGTGAGTTCGTTGTGCGTAGTCTGGGACGTCGATAGTTCAGGGTCGATGGGATCCTCCTCAAAGTAATGCACGTGCGCGGTAATCTGAGAAGCAGACGCCGTCTAACCGTGCAAGCAGACAACACCAGACATGTCGCAGTGCTCCGATGTTCTGCTAACACTCGAGACGAAGCGACATGGCCCGTCATTGCCACGTGGATCGTGTCTCTGTAATTCCGTCGTGACGTCACATTTCGTGGTTCAGTTCCGGGTTTCAGACTCGACCTGTTTGTTCCCTTCGGTCCAACGTTTCCACACTCGCATCACTTTCGTGGCTTTATGCCCCGCACGAGAAGCAATCTCGGAGTATGAAAATACTCCTTCACGAAAACTGATCACTCGGATTCCTTCAAACTACGTAACGTACTTAGAAGTTAACCTTTCACGCATACTTACGGCAGTAGGAACGTTTACACTTCACTGACGGTTAACANCGTAACGTACTTAGAAGTTAACCTTTCACGCATACTTACGGCAGTAGGAACGTTTACACTTCACTGACGGTTAACAACTATACTTGTCTGGATACTCAACAGTCCTTTATTTATACGCTTTTGCACGCTCAAGGGTGCTGCTGCATATGGGAATGCGCTATTATTCTCAAATTTTATTCATTTGCATATCATGCCATGGTTTCATTTCCTTTGAGTTTCGTTTCATTTGCATTTATCCTTCGTGTTGTTGCATTTTTCATGTACGCGAGTGTATCTGTTGACAAAAGTTAAACTTGGTTTCATTACACAAGGTGTCTGTGATAAGTAATGGCATGTGCTGTCTCCTGTGACATGCAACAAAGTTCTGCAAAAGTACATGTCCAAAAAATTTCTCACTTAGTTCCTCGCATTCACTGAAAAATCCACTCAAAGAATAATAAAATAGTTTGTGACCGCTGGTCAAAACTTGGCAGTATCGCNCACTGAAAAATCCACTCAAAGAATAATAAAATAGTTTGTGACCGCTGGTCAAAACTTGGCAGTATCGCGACGACCTCGCATTGAGCTACAACAACTCGTTAACCAGTGCAAAATAAATAAAACCTTTTTTGGCACTCACGCTGATCGCAAGAAGAAGTAATCAAACGTAAACAGTTAAAATATTCAACCGGTTCCCGAGACACTGCTAAGTCTTAAAAACTACAGACCTGAAAAATTCGCGTTTTCATTTCGGGACGAGCTAGAATTCAAAACCCTGTACGTTTGTATTGCTAATGCTATTGGTCTACCCGTTAAATTACACCTCCCGGACAACTCTGAGCCCATAATAAATGCACAGTAAAATGCAGACCGAATCACCGTCTTCCGCTAATACAACAAGCAACCAATGAACACTGATATCTTCACGATTTGGCATACGAAAAATAGAGTATAGCCTACAGGTCATTGAACTGGCGAATTTTTCAGGTCTCTATTTATATCTGTCGTGATAACTTTTTCCTTAGACGCTGTCTTTAACGTTTGCAGAAAACTGGAAACGTTCCGAGATAAACCGTAAAAAAACTGGTAGTAACTTTTAAGCGCGCGGAATATAAAATAAGCGCGGAGTAGACACNCATCCAACGTTAAACAGCCTGGCGACCAGCCAGTTCGGTTTCCGAAACATTTTTCAGCCGGCGTTTTGTTCGCAGTAACTTCTGGGGAACGACCCGAGTTAATTTCGTATTGTTTCGAACAGAGCGGCTGCCAGGCTATTAGTTGTGTGACAACTACTTCGCTTTTGATTTCCTTCTGCAACTCACTGCCAGAATAGCGCTCAAGCCTATTTCCCCTCAGGAGTGGTTTACTGACGTGTGTCAAGGCAACTTCCCCCCGCCCCTCACTCACACGGTCCCTCGCAACACACACACACTATAGTCTATTTGCGGTATCTTCACGTTTTTGAAGCAAAACTTTGCTAATTCGCCCAATGCATGGCGTGTTTGCTTGTGTCCTAGATATGCCAAGTTATCACAAGCGGTTTATACTTATCTTAACATACAACTACGTTATTTTTGGTAAAATCGAACTTTTACTTATATGTAGGGGCAGTGATATTTCGCGAAAAGATTTCGAGACAAGATACAGTCCAAAGCACTGTAGAGTCGTCCCGCTTCTTTGATTGGCTAAAAAATGTTCTGGCCCATGTTAACCGTTTGCGCACGAATCACGGAGGTTTAGTGTCGGAGTTGCTTAGTCCTGAGTGGCTGGGTCGAAGACGGACACGGCACCAGCAGCCAATGGAGGTATAACAACAGATGAGGTGTGTATATAGTATTGAAGTCTACTGTGTGCTCTGATTTTTACGCGAAAAGTCACTGGCCCTACTTATATGTTATCTATAAAATATAATCTTTCATTTATGAATAACACCTAAAAGAAAATAGGTGTATTTGTAATGCCTAGTAATAAAAAATTCTTATGCAAAATATTATTACACTGAGAGCTAACGAATGTGGTGCGTTGTCCCTTTGGTGTAGTTTTCTAAACTAGGTTAAGCTTTGTTTGCATGAGGCGGATGGATATTACGAAAGTAGAACTGAAGCAGGGTTTCAAAAAAAGTTGGAAGTAACCATGAATGGAGTATAAAATGGTCTTTCCACTAGTACGTGTTTGTGAGAGCGTGGTGACGTCACGGGATTGTGTGTACTCCGACAAATGCTTCAATAGTGTTCAATTTGTTGCAAGAACATTAGAATTTGTTCTGTGTGTGATGTGGCGGTGTCCAATCACGTCATAGTTGGGGTAATTTTTCAAATATAAGATTGAGAAAGTGCGAACATACTGGTAATAGACAATAGGCGTTGCGGGTACAGCAGTGTGCAAGCAGGGGCGTGCTGTGCAACAGCTGGCAGTTGTGTTGTGTGTCAGGTGTGATGAACGCGCTCTCGCTGACGACGCTCGGCGTCGGAGGGAAGGCGCAGATGCCCAAGGTCTCCTACCCCACCGCCATAGACTGGTTCGTCATCATGTGCAACTGCTTCGTGTTCGCCGTCATGGTGGAGTACGCCGCCATCAACCTGGTCGACAAGGTCACCAAGGATCTCAAGAAGCTGATACAGGACCGCCTTCTCACCAAGGTATCCTCGCCTCCTGCACGACACATCACAACACACGTATAGCCCATTCATTGTCATGTGAGCACTTTTCAGGCCCTAGTTACTCTTCTACTACCAGTACGGACACTCGAATTCCGCGAAAATATTTCACGACCAGTTGTATTTCATAGCGTCATTTACGTGCCCCGTGTCCTAGGTGTCTGATAACTAGGCCCAGTGACTTTTCACGTAAAAATCGGAGCACACAGTAGACTTCAATACTATATACACACCTCAGCTGTTGTTATACCTCCACTGGCTGCTGGTGCCGTGTCCGTCTTTGGCCAAGCCACTCAGGACTAAGTAACTCCGACACTGAACCTTCGTGATTCGTGTGTAAACTGTTAACACGGGCCAGAACATTTTTTAGCCAATCAAAGAAGTTGGACGACCCTACTACAGTGCTTTGGACTGTATCTTTTCTCGAAATCTTTTCGCGAAATATCACTGCCCCTAGCCATTATTTATCACTTTACCACTTTTTAAAAATATATTTTGCCATGTAATTAATAAACACAGTTTATATATTTCACCAGACTCGAAAGTTATTATCTAAGGCTACAATATTTATTGAATATTATTACAAATGAGAGGGCTTAAAAAGTGCTCACTTTACCGTTAATAGCTTATAACAGAGAACCTTTGCAAACCCGGCTTGGATCTTACTTTCTCTATCACTTTTATTCCTTCTGCCAGACTTAAAATTCACGTTTCCTCGGGCCTATCTATTTTCCTCACGCACCGCCCAAGTATTGTTCGTGGCTTACGACAAAGTCCCTGGGAGGGATTACTTTATCCAGACAGCAGCAAGCTTTCAACCCGGAACCGATGTCTGCACACGACATGAACTACTTGTGGCTAACAGTCGACAGATGCACACCAGCTGGGTTTCCTTGAAACTGGCTTATCGCACCACGACCTTGCATCTCCCACGTCCAGGGTTGTTGCCAGCAGTCACGTCCTTTACAAACCAGACGCCGTCATTTGTTCACCAGCTGCTTCCTTGCTGATAACTACAGACACCCTAATTTAGTGTAAATATTTACACACATGTTATATTTCAATACCATGCGAGCTTATCAGATTTATAGTTTGCTCATTGGTCGAGTGTCTATGTAGTAAAACATTTTCTTACTTGGCTGGCTAATCAGAGCGAGGTTACTCCTTTAGTGTGCGTCTGCAATTCGCTAAGACGCATAACACGTAACTCATACAATCAAGAAAGTGGATTTGAACTAAAGTGTTATGAAAAACAACTCCTCACGAAATATTTTCGCGAAAATCGCGTGTCATTAAGAATTAGGCTAGCAGCTCACCATAGTAGAGACCTGAAGAATTCGCTGATTGATTTCGGGAAACGCTAGAATTCAAAACACGTGCGTTTATATAACTTAAGCCATTGGCCCACACGGTGTTTGATGCCTCCTGGAGAACGCTGTCCAATCGTCGCCTTCCACCGTGACAGCAGACAACCAATGTGCAGTTGATTTCGGCATGTTTGTACATAAAACTGTAGAGTCTAGCCTGCAGGTCATTGAACTCGCGAGTTTTTCAGGTCTCTAACCATTAGTTATGAATACTTATTGCAAACATAATTAGTGACCGGCCATTGTGTATCAACCCAGCGGGGCGATGCACCTGCTGGCTGAATAGTGGAGGGTGGGGAGAACTACCCCTTTCCCCCCTCCCTCCTCGTACTCTATGTGTGTGTATATTATTCCTGAACGTTTATACACAGCAAATAGGAGCTGAGGGTATTAAACACATGCAAGCTTTTTGCTAAACTGTGTTAGGGACAATAATGTTGAAATAAAATTATCAATGAATTCCTGTGTCCAATATATTTATCGCACGTATCAAGACGGTGACACTAGTTATATCATTGATGTTCGATAACAGTCATAAGCTATGTAGCTCTCACGAGTGTAGAAAACGCACCGTAACAGGCGTTGTGCGTGTTGTCCACACGTCAGTTATTGCAAAACTTGTTTTTATAATTGCTACATGAACTCCTCGAAAAGGGTGATGTATACGACACTAGCCCAAGGCGAAATTTTTAGCTTAATTTTAAAATGATGATTAGCAATCACTTACGAAATATAAAATTATTCATCCGTGTCATGAAAATAAATGAAGACTGGGACGGCGAGCTTGATTATTTCTATGAAATAACTCGATGATAGCGACAGTGAATGCAGGTCTACGATTTGTGACTCAGTATTCATGCGCCTGGTGCATTACCTCAAGTTCGCTCTCGGGCATTTCGAAATAAACTACGTTCAGATATTTCAACCACCTTCGGGAATTATATTTGTATCAGATGTTGTAGTATGTTTTCAACTGTTTTTCAGTGGCAAAATTGCAGAATGAGTTTGTCGTTCGGATTCACATCGACCCGGAATGCTTCGATGCTAGCGCGGTAGTGTTTTCGCGATCCGGGCAAACCATCGTACGTGACTGTAACGGCGAGCCTTACTCGGTATCTGACCGTCGCCACGGAAGCCACCGACTGCCGCCCGCACTCGCTTCAAGTTCCGAGTATGAAGCGCAGGCGAGTTGGACGTATAAACTAGCCGAAGTGCTGCCGTGGAAGTAGCGGCGAGAGCGGGCGAACGACTTCCGCCTTCCTGGAACAGACGTACCTGCGGGCGCTTACGTCTGGCAACATGGCGGTCGCCGCGGTAGAGGGAGATGCTTATTGCAGCGCGTAATGTCAGCTCGTAACACTGAGAGAGAGAGAGAGAGAGAGGGAGAGAGAGAGAGGGGAGAGAGAGAGACAGAGAGAGAGAAGCTATCAACAACTGCTTCCTGCGTGGCACTGTTGACGTGTTTCTGCTTAGTCACAGGTCCAAATGTAATTAGAACCTACGAATATGGACGTGAAAAATTGTGCGTTATTATCAGGCAGCACGTTAGACTACACCATCATATATACAGGGTGGTCCACTTAACTTTTTCACCACCGATTACGTCGTAACCGATATTACTGAATAAAATATGACACATACGTAGGGGCAGTGATATTTCGCGAAAAGATTTCGAGACGAGATACAGTCCAAAGCACCTAAGTTGATCCACAAAGCCGACGAAAAAAGTTATCTAGGATTGACATTATTTAAGTTTTTATATTTTGCTTCCAAAAGGTCGCGTACTTCAATTTATTTCTTACAGCGTTAATTTATGTTCCATACCATATTAATATTTCCAAATTACCTCACCACTGAACAAGGGGCATTCTGTTCTCCGCAACACATCATCTGTCAGTGGAGAAGGTGGCTGCGGTAGTATAACGGTTAGGGTTCTCGCCTCCCGCCAAGAGGGGCCGGGTTCGATTCCCGGATGGATCGCTGGTGCATTTTCGGACGTGGAACTCGTGCTGGACTATGCCGCTAGTCGGCGAGATCTCTCATGGATCTGCCGCCTCGCCCGCTCTTGCATTCAGACGCTGCTCCACACCCAGCTCGCCACGCCCTCGTTGTCTCTCGACGCCACTCTTCACTCGGTGGAGTCAGTGACGTGCACCGGGGGAGCGCTGGCGACGACGGTGTCCCTGCTCCACAGGAAGGACAGGGCTCGACCGCCGAGACGCCGGCGGAGGTGCTGCGCTCTGTGTCGATGGTGAACCTGCCTGTCCCGGGCGCCGCTCCCGAGGACCCCGCGCCACTCANTCCTTCCCGTCGAGGCGGAGGTGGTGTCTCCCATCATCAGAGTGTCGCACGACGAGGCGGACGCCTGTCCTGACAAGCCGCTACCACCTGTGCCATCGCGCTCTTCCAGCACGCACGCGAGGTACGCCACACTCACCCTTACTTACAACTTTCCTCCTCATGAAGACAAACATTCACCAAGTACATCAAAGAGACAACACGCCGCATTTTCACACACTCAGTTAAACACAATTTCTCACGAGAACAATTTATTAGGGGCCGCGGTGGCTGAGCGGTTGGCCTGCCCGCCTCTCACCAAGGCGAACCGGGTTCAATACCCGGCCGGATCACTCCGGATTTTCGCGTGTGGGAATCGTGCCGGACGATGCCGGTCAGCGTGTTTTCTCGGGGATCTCCCGTTTCACCCGCGCTTTCATTCCAGCGCTGCTACACACTCACCTCGCTTCACCCTCATCGGCTCTCAAGACCTCGATGTTAAGACTCGCCCGAATATCTTCACTCAACTGTTTTTTTATTGGGCATTACAAACGCGCCTATTTTCTCTCAGTATTTATTCCCACCGCTGCATGGTGGTGTTTGGCACATGTGCTTAACAACAGAGTCCAGGNACCCAAATCTCTTCACTCAACTGTTTTTTTATTGGGCATTACAAACACGCCTATTTTCTCTCAGTATTTATTCCCACCGCTGCATGGTGGTGTTTGGCACATGTGCTTAACAACAGAATCCAGGATGAATAAGCACTAGAACAACAAAACAACAGTTCGCCATATGACACTGCCGTTCACAGAGCGACGTAGCGCAATGGTAACCCATTGAACTCCCGTTCGGGAGAACACGGGTTCGATTCCCGGTCCGCATATCCTTATTTCGGATTTCCATGGTTTTCAGGTATCACTACAGGGGAATGCTGGGATGTTTCCTTACTGCAGGGCAAAGTCGATTTCTTTCTCGTTCCTGTTTCTCTGAGCAACTTGCTCTGTCTCTAATGATCTCGCTGTCGACCTGCCTGCTGCCGTTCAGTGGGAGTGGGGACAGGTTTCATTTGTGACTGGGTACTCCACGCTGCCATCTGGCAGGCTTGCCTCCAGACGCTGACCGGCGAATGACGTCCCACCATCTGGCCTGCCAGTGAGTCGACCTGAGTCCTCGTGTGCCGTGTGCTCAGGGTCGTGCCGAGGATCAGGGTCACGAGGGGAGCGTCGTGCGAGGGCGAGCAGGAGCCGTTGTACGACGAGATCTCCGGCGACGAGGGCATCTCCCTGGAGGAGGAGGACGAGGGACGAGCGGAGCGCGAGGGAGGACGACAGGCGGACACGCTGAGGGCGTTCTCGCGCACGGCCAGGCGTTCCGTGCGCCGTAGCCTGATGCGGCCCGTGCGCGCGTGGCGCAGTTACCGCTTCCTGCCTCGAGAGGAGGACGTCAGCCGGCAGATGCAGAGCCAGGAGGAGCCGGCCAAGTTCTCCGCCATGGACATCAACTCCAGGAAGGTGTTCCCCGTCTGCTTCCTGCTCTTCCAGACCGCCTACTGGGTCGCCTATCTGCACTACATCACCGACGACCCGCCCGCCAAGCTGCCTAGGAGGAGCGGCTGACCTGCGTCCACCCTTGTCAACACGTCACACTCCCAAAGCAACTCTCACGCCCACGCACTAACCCATCTTTCAACATTCTCACCGGATGTCTCAATAAATATTTATCGCCATGAATTGCCTATTTTATTTTTAGTATATCGTATTTTAAATATTATTTAGATCAGTGTTTCTTAACCTGGGGTCCGGGGAGCCCTGGGGGTCCACAGTCTCATCTCTGGACCATTTAGCAATAATAAATAAATGCCACCAAAAGTCTCGTAATCGCTACGCTTACTTTTTTTTTTCTGTTTTTTTTACTAAGGGGGTCCTTGAAAATGTTGCTTGATTTCCTAGGGGCCCGTGGCTGAAAAAGGTTAGGAAACGCTGATTTAGATATTCGCAAATTTCGCGAATTCATTTGAGGACAAGGTAGACTTCAAACGCCATGTACATTTGACTGTAATTTTTTAATTGTATCCCATGAAGGATACGCCCTGGAAGAATTTGAGCTAATATCTGATCTGCAATAAAACGGGGGACGAAATTCCGTGCTACGTGGTGTGGGGTGGAACTGTATCATCAGCCAATGAACAACTAACTGAGGCTCCAGTACACACAGGATTGTGGAGTCTATCTTGTTGCTGAATAAAACCGCGAAATTTCCGGGTCGCTAGTAATCAGAGATGATGCTTTATCTCGGGAAAAGTTGACTGTTTGCTAGGATTCATAGCACTGTACACACGTCTGATAGTTTTCTCTTCTTACTGGCTGTCATGCATGTATGAAGCAACTACTCAATTTTACTGGGCCAAAGAGGATCTGATACTATAAGACAGAACGTTCGTGATTTGCACGCAAACAACTTAGCCGAGTAAAAACCTGTTCATCCAGCCATAAAAGAATAAACTAGCTTGGATGTTATCGAATATATGTTGCCTCAAAATTCTTTCGCAATATTCCATTATCTGTACTTATAATATTGATATCACGTATCTCAATACCAGAGACCCTATTATTTTGAGTTATTATTCAGCAGTGCCAATATAGATGGCATTAAGTATACATATATTAGTTGGACGTGTGTCATTGGAGCTCTTCTCACCCGACACGCCCAGCTGGACACAGGACCTATAGTAATCACTCAGCACTCTGGAAGCTTCATTCCGTGTGGCCGGGTGGGACAGGAGAATGTGTTTTACCGGTGGCGGCATTCAATGAATAAGTGATCTCTGTTCGAGTGTGTAAAAGACTGTGGAGTCTAGCTTGGTGCCAACTTATAACGCGAAATGGTAGTACTCATTACTATTTTCCAAATTCAACCGACTATAAAAATTCGTGGGAGTTTTTACCACGAAGGACTAATAAATATAGACCTGAAAAATTCGCGTTTTCATTTAGGGACAAGCTAGAATTCAAAACCCTGTTCGTTTATATTGCTAACGCTATTGGTCTAACCGTTAAATTGCACCTCCTGGACAACTCTGAGCATATAATAAACACACAGTAAAATACAGACCGAATCACCGTCTTCCACTAATACAACAAGCAACCAATGAACACTGATATCTGCATGATTTGGCATACGAAAATAGAGTATAGCCTACAGGTCACTGAACTCGAGAATTTTTCAGGTCTCTACTAATAAATCACTCTACCATCTATGTAATTCCGGTTGGTTGAAATATATAAAGGATAGGCAGAAGAAGGATTATGGGTACTTTGGCACATCGGGACCTCTGGGACCGGAGCGTTGGAGCTGTTCGTGCTCTGTCATTCCTGTCGGCCGGCGGCCATATTGGATGTAGGTGACCTTGACCCTGACTTTGGCCCCGGTGACCTTTGACCTTAAAAACCCAGAAAATCCAAAAAATTCCTAAACATTTCAAAATTTTATAAAAAAAATTATATTTAAAATGTTTAAAAATTAAAAAAATATATAAAAAAATTAAAACAATTAAAATTTCCTAATGTTCCCAACAGCCCCCTCAACCCATAATCATTCCACCAAGATGGCCGCATATGACAGAATGAGTACAGGTGAGTGGTGGTGCGGGTGAGGAGGAACTTCGGAAATGTAAGTTGTTTTAAATCAAAAAAATTTTTTTATTTTTTTATTTTTTGTACTTTTTGGGGTTTTCAATGTCAAAGGTCACTGGGGTCAAGATAAAAGGTCATAGGGATCAAGGTCAAAGGTAATCTAGAACCAATATGGCTAACAAGATGGCCGCCGGGGACCGGAATGACGAAGCATTAACAGCTCCGACGCTTCGAGCCCCCAGCCCCTTGGGCCAAAAACCGGCGTGATCATTCTGCTCACTATTTATCAGGTTCGCTGTTGGTAGAGGTGGACGTGAATATAACCACATCCTTGAACACAGCGGACCATTGACAACCATTCATCTGTACACCTGATAAGCTCTCTATAGATGAGGGAAGTAGAGACGAAGAAGGCAATAACCAACAGCCAAATAAATTACGAGCTCTTCAGAGACACGTAAAGATGTTTCGCTACTAACTTGTTGCAACGATAATTTTGCTACGTAATTTCTGCGAGTGTTGAATGTGATAAAATAGCGTCATTGCCATTTATTTATTGGCTAATGCAACAGTGAGTACCCAGTGTTTTTTTTTTTAATTGCTTGGAAGTCTTTGGTTAGTTGTTTCCTAATGGTAAAAATACGTCCAGGATGTTGAAAACAAGATTTAGTCAAATGACAAAAGCATTGCGAAAGCACACGTGTTTGAAAAATATTCTGCCTTCAAATAAAAACCCGAATTTGACACGTGTGTGCCGATGCTCGGTTGCACAGAGGCTGGTAGATTCCAGCTGACAGGTCTTTAACGCTTTGAATACAGTGATCTTCACTGCCAGCACGTTTGATGCGGAACACCTATGTCTGCCTGTGACGAAGTGAACGTGTCATTGTCTGATGCACACTGCCTACGTCACGCCTTAATGTTCACACCCACTCGGAACCCACAAGGTTTACAGAAGAATGACTTACACTAGTGGAGGGCGAAGCCAGCTTCACGCCGTACTTCTGGCTAGGGTTTGTAACCCTTTCATACCCTTTGTAGGCAATTGTTTACATGTTGCACAGGACGGTTATGTTTGGCCGGTAATGTACTTTGCGCGGTTCAGTGCCCAGTGGTCTTCACAGGGGGGTAACTGATTCCTAGGGGCAGTGATATTTCGCGAAAAGATTTCGAGACAAGATATAGTTCAAAGCACTGTAGGGTCGTCCAGCTTCTTTGATTCGCTAAAAAATAATCTGGCCCGTGTTAACAGTTTGCGCACGAATCACGGAGGTTCAGTGTCGGAGTTACTTAGTCCTGAGTGGCTTGGTCAAAGACGGACACGGCACCAGCAGCCAATGGAGGTATAACAACAGCTGAGGTGTGTATATAGTATTGAAGTCCACTGTGTGCTCCGATTTGTACGCGAAAAGTCACTGGCCCTACCTATAGGACTGTTGTAAGTGGGAATACAGACACTGACACAACTGATAGTCATTCTGTCGTCGAAACAGGCGACTTACCTCTTGCTCGTCGTAACTGACACTGAGTGTGTACTGCACTCAGGATGTTAACGCTTTTAACGCGACGCCCGTATTTATCACACGGGTAAATGTTTTTAAACACACCCTCAGTTTTTACTTCTCATGCGCCTATTTACTCAATCACATACTTGAGTTTCACAAGCGAGGAGCACAGAATAAAACCTCGCAATTATCAATCACGTTAATGAGCATTACAGACTTGACCCGTTCATTCGCCGTGTTCATGATCGGGGATATATTGCACATGGAAGGGTATTTATGTACGGCACTGTAGCGGCATTGTTAGCGAACAAGCACTACGAGAAGCACAATCGACAAAGGCACAGTGCATATAAAAAAAGTTACACGATTGCATCACTCGAGCTCGTAAATGAATTCGGGACTGGATGGGTTAACCTTTTCGTTCCAACTTTAATTTATGATATCTGGTGTTGCAAATAAGACATTTTTTTTATCGGTGCTATACTTAAACCGACAAAGAACTTGTTTCGTTATCACAGCCAATAAGCTGTAGACTTTGTGCTCGGTGATCAGTGATATGAACCAATCATAACGTAGAGCAGTAGCACGGTTTAGGAATCAGTAGGGCCAGTGACTTTTCGCGTAAAAATCGGAGCACACAGTGGACTTCAATACTATATACACACCTCAGCTGTTGTTATAGCTCCATTGGCTGCTGTTGCCGTGTCCGTCTTTGACCCAGCCACTCAGGACTAAGTAACTCCGACACTGAACCTTCGTGATTCGTGCACAAAGGGTTGACACGGGCCAGAACTTTTCTTAGACAATCAAAGAAGCTGGGCGACCCTACAGTGCTTTGGACTGTATCTTGTCTCGAAATCTTTTCGCGAAATATCACTGCCCCTACCTATTGGTTCACACAACGCCGAACACTCTTGCCATGCTGTACAACGTTCATTACCGGTTGACTCTCAGCCAATATAATAATGTGTTGGAAACGGCGGAATAAAATATTTTCTCCTAAGTAGAATAATATCCAGTGCATCCTGTTCATTTGAGTAATTTATATTTTAAGTATTTCTGGCGTAATGCTACGTTGTAGAGAACCTTACAATCACTCCTGGCGAAGTAATGTTTCTTCGCCGTGCCGTCAACGAACGCGGTTGTCGTGATGTCACAGCAAACTCGATCACTCAGCTCCATTCGGACGACGCAGTAATATCGTGTCTGCAACACCCGAAGTGTTAAACCTGCGAAAATGTCCTGGGGTGGAATTGGAGAGATTCAAGCGTTCGTTACCATCGAGGTCTTGGGGAGCCGACGAGGGCGAAGCGAGGTGAGTATGGAGCAGCGTCGGAATTCAAGGGCGGGGAAAACGGGAGATCCCAGAAAAAACCCGCTGGCGAGTGGCATCGCACGGCACGATCCCCACATGCAAAGATCCGGGAGCGGCTCTTGGTGGGAGGCGAGTGGTCTGACCACTGCACCACCGCGGCCCTTGGGATGTCCCGCCTAATTATCGGGGGGGGGTGTGCTGTGACCATCATGACGTCACTGGAGACCTGTGGCTGCTACAGGGTGGATGGGGGGGGGGGTTGGAAGGTCATGTATCTCTGTTATTTCCGGCTACGCGGCTCGCATCATGTGAATGAGATCAGGTTGGTCGCACCTGCTGCTGTTGGGAAATGCTATCTGGCACGGCGTCAAACTCGCGGTCCTGGCAGAAACTGCCTTTCTTTTTTATCTCTTTCCTGGCCGATTTATACTACCTCCTGCCCTGGCTCCGTGCGACAAGCGCCCAAGTCAGCGCGCAGATAACAAGCCTGTGCCTTTTGCAAGCGAGTCTCATGGAAGCTGGCTTCAGCCTGGTCACTTTCGAAATCAAGCTTAGGAAAAGGTCGCTTCTACCAGCGAACGCAATTAACTGCGCATATTTGTGGTGTAATTAGCTTTGTTTATTGCACAGGAATGTATTTAAAAAAAATTATTTATAGCAAAGCAGATCAAGCCGAACTGTAAAATTATTATAAAAGTAAACATTTTACAAATCTGATAATTAGGGGCAGTGATATTTCGCGAGAAGATTTCGAGACAAGATACAGTCCAAAGCACTGTAGGGTCGTCCAGCTTCTTTGATTGGCTAAAAAACGTTCTGGCCCGTGTTAACCGTTTTCGCACGAATCACGAAGGTTCAGTGTCGGAGTTACTTAGTCCTGAGTGGCTGGGTCAAAGACGTACACGGCACCAGCAGCCAATGGAGGTATAACAACAGCTGAGGTGTGTATATAGTATTGAAGTCTACTGTGTGCTCCGATTTTTACGCGAAAAGTCACTGGCCTTACTGATAATTCACACATTTACATGCATTGAAAGAAAGGAAAAATTAATCATCTTAGTTTTTACAAACGTTTACCAAACACTTTTAATTCGACGTTAAGACCTGGAACTACTTTCCCTCCATCACTACCAACCTTACCGAGCGCATCTCAGTCAGTGCGTCTGTTAAAATACATGTAGGAGTACAATCAGGTCTTAATAGGGAGTTTCCAACGTGCTCAACCTGTAACAAGGGCGGATTGCTACTAGATTGTCTTAGACGTCAGTAAACATGCAGAGTTAGGGGCCACCTGCTTGTCGCGGAAAGATTTACGCGGAGGCTTGATTTCAATATCACATGCGTAAACTTTCAGTCTTCATTCGACTATTGGCCGCACGTCTTCGTGTAAAGAAAGTATATTACCTGGGTGAGTTGATCAGAATTTAATTTTCTCCGATACTGACCGTCCGTGATTCAGATGATCCAATCGCGAAAGTGATGCTGAACTAAACCGCTTTGGAACACAACTTATCCCGAAATGTTTTAGCGAAAAAACAGCCACCCCTGCGCAGAGTCCTCAAAGTGGGAGCGAAAAATTATTTTTGTGTGCACGCGCCACTGCAGTCAGAGGAAACACAGACGATGACATGAAAACGTCGACTGAAAAACAAGCCATGATTAGTTGTGATAAACGGTTGACAAAATTCGTAGAAAATGCAGAAGGAATGCAGTCGCAATCTCACAAGCGAATTGAAACGAATGACACCTACTCGAGTGTACAAAAGCTTTGAAACCATAAAACGTTCGACTTGTGGCGTAGTTTATATTTACCTAGTGCATCCATGTCTATAATATACAGTAGGTCTAACTGCGGTTGTCGTTGCAGGGAGGTAGAAAATATATTTTTTTACAGTGATAGATGGAATTTGTAATTTATCACTTAACACCTTGAGGACGGCGCATGTTTACTAACTTCCAAGACATGCTAGTAGCAAGTCGTCTATATGCAAAACCGCAAGAACAGTTATGTTGTCCTCTGTATTCCCACTCACTGCTTTCCTATTGGCTCACACTACACTGGACACACTTACTATACTGTAGACTACAGCCCTCATTTTTAGCTCGTCGTTAGTTAATGTATGTATGGAGTTGCTGAGTAATTACGTAACGTAACACGGCTTCAAATACACTGCATTTATTTTTAAAAAAATAACCGTGATAATAATTTTACTAAAGAAATTTTATTTTTAACGTATTCTACTGTTTTCCCACAATTTCGGTTAACATTAGTTAACCAATCAAATGAAGAGGATTTTATTCAAAACGATAACCGTTTTAGCAGTAATGTAACCAGAGTTACACCGAAGCTTAGTCCAATGAAGTGTCAGTTTAATGAATATTCGGTGCTGTACATAGACTAAAGTTTAGGTAGACCGCTGATTAATCTTGTGCGCCTGTACCCAACATTGAACTACCTCAAAGGAATGCAACTGTCAAAGTCGCATGGTCAACAGTGATGAACATGTTTGTTTATACCTAAATTTTTAATTGACAAGCACTATTATATTAATAACATACTTTTACCAAATTGAATTTAATCAAACTGCATTACAAATTGCTTAGAAAAAGTATAAAAACATCTCAAAGCACTTGTTTACTGAACAGTATTTAACCTCAAATCGATTCCACGCCCTTTTTGTTAGTCGTGTTGGCAGAAAAGCAGCTCAATGTTGGGACACGGAGATTGGTTGTATGCAGCCTGCGAGATCGCTATACCTCATCTTTAGTCTATGGTGCTGTACAAGTAGATCGCCCTACCTCATTTTAGTCAATGGTACTGTTCTAGTAGATCGCCCTACCTCATCTTTAGTCTATGGTGTTCTACTAGTAGATCGCCCTACCTCATATTTAGTCAATGGTACTGTTCTAGTAAATCGCCCTACCTCATCTTTAGTATATGGAATTGTTCTAGTAGATCGCCCTACCTCATATTTAGTCAATGGTACTATACTAGTAGATCGCCCTACCTCATCTTTAGTCTATGGTGTTCTACTAGTAGATCGCCCTACCTCATATTTAGTCAATGGTACTATACTAGTAGATCGCCCTACCTCATATTTAGTCAATGGTACTATACTAGTAGATCGCCCTACCTCATCTTTAGTCTATGGTATTCTACTAGTAGATCGCCCTACCTCATATTTAGTCAATGGTACTATACTAGTAGATCGCCCTACCTCATCTTTAGTCTATGTTGCTATACTAGTAGTTCGTTCTACCTCATATGTAGTCCATGGTGCTGTACTAGTAGAATGTATCTGCGGTTAGTGCAAGAGTGGCACATGTGCTGGCGGCAAGCAGAGCAACAGCAGCTGAGGAGGAGTAAGGGGAGGCAGGAGTCTTCAAATAGTCGGTGGGCCGTGTTGAGCCAACACAGAGAGGTCGCTGGTCAGTGTGGGCTAGCCGCTCTTCAGCCCAGGACACACACACGTCTCCGCCAATCAGCACTCTGCAGACGCGCAGCTCTCGCGAGACCAGCTGGCGGTAAGCTTACACCTCGCACTCATCGACACACCCTACGTGTATCGTCTACGCCGTTTCTAAACACTTTTTGAATCGAACCTTTGAAAAATCGACCCTTCTACGACGTGTTTGGTTGTTTCCTAATTATGTTGTATATCGCAGGCGTTCTTTACTTGTATTATCATAAAAGAAAACATAAGTACCTTATTTTTTTGTTAAGTTGCAATTCTATTTATATTTTATGTATGAATTATAGTATTTCATTTCCAGTTAATGCGAATTAATAAAATAATAAAATAGGTGTATCGGTAGTGTCTAGTAAGAAATAGTTCTTATGGGCCATGGTAAAATATATTTTTATACTGAGTGCGCGCAAATGCGGCGCGTTGTCCCTTTGGTGTAATTTCCTAGACTTGGTTATTCTTTATCAGCACTAGGCGGAGGAATATCCTGTAACCATAATTTCAAGTAGAGCTTCATAGAAGTTGGAAGTAACCGTGGGTGGACTGTAGTCACTCCCTCTCGCTAGGGATGCGCTGATTTCACGTCGTGTTCAGGTCTCATTCTGCAGTACAATTCGCACTGTCATACATTTCTTAAATTTGCGTGGCACCTGCCGTCGTTATTTTGACAACCTCGATAAGACTCTCGGCCAGGAAAACAGTCGTCGGATTTCCGTCACGGCTCAGAAAACAAGCTGGAGCCAAAATAATAGAACAGTGTAGCGAGCAAAGGTTTGGCCTTGATGTCGAGTACAAGGCGACGTCGTGGAGTATGTGGGCAAACCCGTGGTCGCATCGCAAACGCCACAACGCGTTGAAGTGTTTGAAGGCTATCCTAACGTCCCATTTTCAGGTCCCCAATACTGCCAGATTCCCGGAAATTCCTGGAGTTCAGGCGGTGTTTGAAGTTACAATTTCCCATGCTCGTGGCTGGTCGTCTAGTATTGTAAATTAGAAAATAAACGTCAGCAGTAGAATGAGCTAATCTTTTGCAACCGACGCCGCAGGGATAAAATATGAAAACACTGCGAAACCAGAGCGAATAAACAAAAGACATTGCCGCGAGTACACACACACGACAGAGAAGCCAGCGGTGCTTCCATAGGAAATAACAACAATCTTTGTTAGTCTCCGAACAAAGGTCGCGTAACTACGGACAGCAACACACGATGTTATGATCTGCTTATCCACTCAAACTAAGATCCATATTCGCGAGTGGATGTTTTAGTTGTCACTCGTCTCAAGAGTAATTTACTTACAAACACGTAGCAGATGAGAGAAAAAAAAAGGGGTTTTATTTTACGCGAAGGACCAAAGAAACGATAACAGGAAGACAAACCCTATCACATAGGTTCCAGGAGGTGTGCCGAGATATACCTTATACCTTGAGGGCCCGTAAGACGTAAAACAAATTGTTTACTGCCAGTTTCCATGGTGGGNGGGGGTTTAGCATGAATACAACATGGCAGTGATGAACCCCGCTTAATTTAGTCAAGAGGGCCATCAACAAAAAAACATGCATTTGTGGACGTAGTATGCTAAACTAGAGGCCCTTAACAATGTTATGCATAAAGGTGTGAAGTCTAAGTGAAATTGCAGGTGAGGAAAGGGGCGTATCAAGTGCATTCAAGGAGTGAAATTTTATATAAATACTATATTTAAATTGTAATATTTCGTTTATAATTAATATCAATAAAATCAGAGAGAAAATAGTTATGTTGGTAATTCCTAGTAGGAAATAGTTCTCATGTTTAATATTACTCAACTGAGTGCGCACGAATGAACTGCGTAGTCCTTTCGGTGTAGTTTAAGTTTTGTTTGCACGGGGCGGAGGAATACCCTGGAAGTAGAACTTTAGCAGGGCTTCAGAAAAGTCGGAATTAACCACAGCTAAGGTACTTTTTATGCAAACGGAGGTATAAACATTTTTGATACATAGGGCCAGTGACTTTTCGCGTAAAAATCGGAGCACACGGTAGACTTCAACACTATACACACACCTCAGCTGTTGTTATACCTCCATTGGCTGCTGGTGCCGTGTCCGTCTTTGACCAAGCCACTCAGGACTAAGTAACTCCGTCACTGAACCTCCGTGATTCGTGCGCAAACTGTTAACACGGGACAGAACATTTTTTTTAGCCAATCAAAGAAGCTGGACGACCCTACAGTGCTTTGGACTGTATCTTGTCTCGAAATATTTTCGCGAAATATCACTGGCCCTAGAGATACATCACGTACTTAGGAATCAAGCAAACACGTCACACATAGGGGGATTTTTTTTCAAAGGTTCGCTTCTGAAAGCGTGGAGGAAGCGCGAAGGCGGTGAGAACATCACGCCGCAGACAGTGGGTGCAGTGTGCAGCGACGCGCCGAGTGGAGCGTGGTGTGTGAGGCAGCGAAGTGCGATGACTGCGGCCAGTTGAGGAGGCAGCGGAGATGCTGTGGAGGCGGCTGCTGGGGGCGGCGCTGCTGCTGGGGGCGGCGGGCGCGGTGTTCAGGGACTTCCGTGTGGTGTCAGGCAACGTGTCCTCGACGTTGGATGCTCTGCTCAACAAGACTCGCTATGACAAGAGGGTCCGCCCGCACTTTGGCGGTGAGTAGTGCCTCCTCTACCTGCCTCCGCCCGCTCTCAACTAACCACTTCTGGACCAGCTGTTGGAAATGTTTCCCGTCTCTAACTTCACGTGCATATTGAAGCCAACCTTGTCCAACCAAGACTTATCAGGGGACGGCTCATAAACTTACCTATGAATAGAGAACTGAAAAATTCGCGAGTTCAGTGACCTGCAGGCTAGACCCAATAGTCTTATGTACAAATATGCCGATGCCAACTGTGTGTTGGTTGTCTGCTGTCACGGTGGAAGGCACCGATTGGGCCACCGTTCTTCAGGAGGTGTCGAACGCCATGTGGACGAATGGATAAGGTTATACAGACACACGCGTGTTGAATTCTAGCTTGTCCCAAAATAAATCCGCGAATTTTTCAGGTCTCTACCTATGAACTAACTTAAACTTACACCCACGCCTCACCCAGGATTCGAACTCAGAACCTCCCGCACCTCAGACCGGCGGCGCACCAACCGACTGCGCCACGGGAGGACGCCTAAGATGGTAGCGACGGAGGTAAAGTAGTTCCATGCACTATCGTTAAATTCAAAGAGTTAGATAAACATATGTGTACGCTGAAACTATTTATTTTGGTGTATTATTTTTTTTATGCATTCGAGAGTAAGAACGAGCATATTAGTAAAATATTTACTTCCCTGATAATTCCACAGTCTCACCCGACCGACGAATGAATAAGTGATCAGGCCCATTGCAATATTAATTTTACACGTGGCGGAAGAATACACAATGTGTATACAAGTAGATCTCGAGCAGGGCTTTCATAGGTGCTCGGTTTACCCCGAGCAACTGATAGGCCCACTGACTATCATGCTACTAGTGCAGTTGTTAGTGGCGTAGCAAAAATAGTTCGTGGTATTGCCGTCATTTTAAATGGTGGACACACAATATATTAAATTTAGTGTTGGTTTATTTTTGTGCACATAAGGGTGAGAATTATCACATTACCTAATGTGAATGTGCTTTGCATCCAGTGTGTTGCCTGAGGGTGGGGTCAGGTTCAGATATCACATCTTCCATACGCCGCGGAGACTACTGCTGTTGACATCACACATTCCTCATTTTTTTCCCCTCTCCACCCCGCTTTTGTTTTCGTAAATGTATTTTTTTTGTTTGTTTTATAACGGTTTATTAATATTAATGTTTCATCCATTTTTCCCATGTGCTGTAAATTTATTGCTGTCAATCTTGTAGGCTACGATCGCGATTGCTTGTTCGCTATTTTAAACTTTTTATCATGAAAATCTTGATTCCTTAACTAACTGTTCATTGATTTTCAGTGTGGTTGAGGCAGTTTTATTATAACAATGTTTTTTAATGGTCGCTATAATTTCCGCTACTTTCTAGTTCTTTTCTCGTATTTTTTGTGATTGTTATTTTATGTAATGTAATACTTCAAATTTTTATTCAAATTTGGTTATGGTCTAGAATTCATTTAAGTTGTCCAGTAATAAGCGCATTAGAAACATGTTAATGTTTCTATTATTTTCACAGTTACACTTAAGGACACCAGGATTTCACGAAAAGTTTTCCGCGCATGTTATATTTCAATACCGCGCGGGTACGTCATCAGATATTACTTTGCTTATTGGTCGCATGTCTTTGTGAGAAAACATTTTCTGTATTTGGCTGGCCAATCAGAACTAGGTTACTCGCGCAGTGCACGTCTGTGATTGGCGAGCAGACACCTAAGACGCGTAACACTTAAATCCTACAATCAAGAGAGAGTGAAACTGAGTTGAAGAGTTGTGAAATACAATTGGTCATGAATAATTTTTGCGGAAATAGTGTGTCCCTAGTTACACTTCATCATCGAAAAAAAATATTAATCGGTTCATGGGTAGAGAACTGAAAAATTCGCGGTTTCATTTTGGGATAAGCTACAATTCAAAACATCGTACGTTTTTATTGCTTATACAGAGGCCAGTGACTTTTCGCGTAAAAATCTGAGCACACAGTAGACTTCAATACTATATACACACCTCAGCTGTTGTTATACCTCCATTGGCTGCTGGTGCCGTGTCCGTCTTTTACCCAGCCACTCAGGACTAAGTAATTCCGACACTGAACCTTCGTGATTCATGCGCAAACGGTTAACACTGGTCAGAACCTTTTTAGCTAATCAAAGAAGCTGGACGACCCTACAGTGCTTTGGACTGTATCTTGTCTCGAAATTTTTTCGCGAAACATCACTGTCCCTACTTATACTATTGGTTCACACGTTAGTTTACTCCTCCTGTACAACTTTGAGCCAATAATCAACACACAATAAAATGCAGACCGAATAACCGTCTTCTGCTGATACAACAAGCAACCCATGAACAGTAATATTTGAATGATTTTTACATGCGACAATGAGTATAGCCTACAGGTCATTGAACTCGCGAATTTTTCAGGTCTCTAGTCGTGGGTAGTGTTATTCTGTATGTGGAGGAATGGCACAAAATAAGAGGGAAAGGGTATTTTTAAGCAGGCATTTCAAAATTGCTTAGTCACGAACAGACTACGCATAATCGCACCTGTTTATATATTTTATTTTAAAGTCTCGTAGGCAAGGGGCATAAGAACACAAATCTGTTCCTCTCAAAAACATCACAGGGCTAAAAAAAATCACCCCTTGACTCTGAAATACGTGAATGTACTTGATTAAGTGCATGATCAATAAAATTATTCGGCTTGCTGTTGTGATAGGTGGACCCGAGTATGAGCACGCCCTTTAACACAGCAGACCATTAAGAACCACTCACCTGTACACCTGAGCTCTTTGCCGACGTTAAGTATTTTTGTCGAGGAGTGTTGAAAGTGTTTAAACAAATATATAAATACTGTGTTTGAAAGGCAAGCCGTGTGTTGTTTGACCTCTCGTCTGTGCGTGGGTCAGAACACCAGAAGCTGAGTCGTCCGCCAACTGCTCTTCCTCGGTGAGACGCACCCAGTTACTGACTCACCCCCCGACCACATCGCCGGCGAATGACGGCAATCCCCTGGTCCCTGTGCACGCAAGTCTCTATAGCCGCTGCAGTGTTACATCTGTAGAAACAACTATTCTGTTCCTTGGCTTTGAAACCTGGATTCCGCAGTCCTGTGCGTGCTTCGGCGTCTCGAGCTGCGCCACTGAGAAGCACGTTTTGATTACACTCTTCTGAGATCCCTTGATTGGATCGCTTCATTTTTGCGGGATTAATTTAGACTCGGCTCCCTTTAAGACGTCTGCCAAGCGTTAAAACAACCCGTAAATACTGGTCTCCAGAACATCAAACACCCGCGTGCCTCAGTTTATAGTGCAATAGTTTAGACTTCTTGGATTCCTCTGAAACAATAACAAACCCACCAGGAGAAGCGTCAGGATCCCGTCACAGAATATCTCAGAGTACAGATGTAAAACAGCCTCTTGTACCGTGAACACGCCGGTAATATGGAGCCACTGGCCTGCAACGTGTCGGAATGCCGACAGCCAATCAGCGCCTGGCAGTTGACTTGTCAGCCGGCAGGACAGTCGATAGCGTCGAGTTTAGTTGAGAGATCTGGATGGTTCTTAACAATGAGGGCTTGAGAGCCAATGAGAATGGAACAGCGCCGGAATGCAAGGGCGGGGAGAAACCGGAGATTCTCTAGAAAACCACCCGACCAGCGGCGTTGTTCGGCACGATTCCCACGCGCGAAAATCCGGGAGCGACCCCGCCGGGGATCGAACTGGGCTCGCCTTGGTGGGAGGCGAGTAGTCTGACCACTAGGCCACCGCTGTTTTCCACCACCGACAGACACAAGGCCCGTTCAAGAGCTTCGCGTGTCTGATTAGAGAATGGTTGCGCCGACATCAAAGGAGCCGACACTTGACTTCACCTCCGTGTTACCCACTCTGCTATCTCGTGCTGCCTGGTCTGAGATGAAACTGGCTTCTCACTGGAGCAGTAGCCAATGGACAACGAGATAAGACTCGATTATGATTAACACTGAGGAAAGTAGCCAGCATGACAGTCAACCAGCAAGAGTTTCCCGTATCTAAACACACACTCATATATATATATAAACGGTTTTCTTGCTGTGCACAATTCCGGCCATAAACCATCCTCTGTGAGGAAATAGTACATATTAAATATTTTTGTACGCTTAAAATACAGTTCCTTGAAAAGTATTTCCGAAAAAAGAATTTCTAAGTATTACAAGTAAAATAATATTTACAACACTGTGATAGATTAAATACCCTTAAGTAAAAAAAATACATTTTCAATGAAGATGAAGACTACAGTGCTTTCGTGTTAAAATAAACAATACCTGTATATTTTGACATTGGAAAATGTTTCGAACTTAGTTACACAGCACTTGTGGTGTTACAGAAATTATTTTATCAACTAGTTAAAAAAAATGTGTGTAATTATAAAAATCCTGTGTAACCGGGATAGTTACTATATGTATTGAGGTTGTGAGCGGTGCTATCAAGCTCCAGGATAGACTCTTCCTTCGGCCCTTCTTGCTTTGCTGTTTGAGGAAGGGGGGGGGTAGTGTGTAGTGTTGACACGTGCACTTAGACACCTCATCACGAGGCGCGATGATGACGCAGCTACGCTCGCACCGAGATGGCTTGCCGCTTCCTCTCCGGCATCACAGCGGCGGGCAGTTCCCAGTCGACTGCCTACCGCCAATGAAAACTATTTACTCACTTGTTTCAATGTAGTCCTGTGCTTCATCATTACTGTACATTTTTAACTGCGGAACAATGAAAAATCCTGTTTTGGGGGGGATTTAGTATTCGGTATTTAATATTACGAGAAGAGTTTTTTGAAGAAGAAACGGACAGAGAATGTATTATATTGTTTTTTATATGATATATATCTAATTAAAATATAATTTTAATATGTTGTTTTTATATTACATTTTATACATTTTTAAGTGTTTCGATCTTTTAGATCAATTTTAATGTGTTGTGTTTATTAATCAATTCTGATGTCAGAATGTTTATTTTAACTTGTATTTGTAATTTTAAGGGTGGGAGCATGGGTCAAAGTGACAGCCTCCCCGTGGCTCCCTGCGTCAACCGGCTTTGCCGGGCCAATCGTCACTGCTCCCACCCTGGAGATTCCCAATGAGCCAAGCATTTTAGAATCTGAGAATATAATTTTATCCATTTTAATAGCTATTTTATTGTTTGGCAACGTTCCTTGGCAGCGATGATAACACGCAATAGATATAATACCATAATTTGTTTTCATTTTTTGAAAAGATAATGAGAACTTAACTAGATAATTATAAATCCGGAGGGCCAAAAAGGCTAAGAGGATAGACCACACACTGCAATGTACATTTTTAACTGTGAATAGTACGTAATGACCCGTCATTTTCACAGAATGATATTTAGAAAACCGCGCACAATGTTGGTTCTCGGTATCTTAAGTGCACAGTTGCCGCGTGTGTTCGGGAGAAGACATCCGTTCGCTCCGAAAATGTTTAAACCATAATTGAAGCGATCAGTTTTGAGACACCGCGTAGCTGCCAGCGCTACACTGGCCACAGCATTAGCTGAAGTTGATGTGGCATTTTGTCATGTCAACCGCTGAAACATATATCCATAGCAACTACTTGGGGAAAATGATTTTAATGCCATAGCCAAGGGTTTTATGCACTACATTTGTTACGATTTAAAACGCTATCACTGCATCACTGAATAATTAGCAAAGTAACAAAATACCTAGAGATGAATTTATAGAACGACTAGCTGTGCCCACGGCTCCGCTCGTGTGGACTACAGAATTATTGTTTAGGTTTTTATTTTAAATAAAGTCCATGCTTTTCATACTTTTTCCTGACAATTTCTGCACTTGCTTTTCAATTTAAATGAGTGCAAGGTGAAAAAATTCGACGTTGAATGTTTTTCGCATCATTATAGTAACAAACTTATAGGGAGAAATAGCGGTATTTGTTAGTAGACAGACACTGATCGTAAACACAGAACAGAGCGCTAGCGATGTCATTTTTTGGTGTCAGAATCGCTCTTTTACTTTCTTTGTAGATCTGGGTAAACGCTAGCAATCAGTTCCGTATCACTCTGCACCAAATTACTAAAATCCCCCGTTAGTGACACACAGCCCTCGGCATCTGTTTCTAACCGCCCACCTCCAATTTTTAATAGTGTATCAGCATAATGTCCTGTATCAACGTCATTGTAGAGGTGCACTCTCATATTTGTCGTCAAGCTGAATTTCTTGACATTTGCCCATAAACTTGACGACTTGAGAGAGGCTTTGATTTCATCTGCAGGTGTGCCCCTCTGAATCACCGGTAGAGTTTGGCGGAAGTCACCAGCCAGTAATACAACCATTCCTCCCATAATGTCTGTATTGTTCCGTATATCCTGTAGAGTTCGGTTTAGGGCCTCTATCGCTTTTTCATGTGGCATTGTGCTTTCGTCCAACACTAACTAACAACTTACATTGACGCAGCATTGTACCCCGAGCGCTATTTTTACTAAAAACAATTTCCTGAGGGAATGATATATTTTTTCTGGATAAAAAGTAGCCTATATCACTTCCCGGCCCTCCAACTATCTCTGTACAAAACATCACGTCGATCCGTTGCTCTGTTGCGACATGAACGAAGGACAAACAAACAAACACACTTTCGCATTTATAATATTAGTTATAATGAGTGGCCTAATGTGCAGAGCAGCAGTACGGGGTTCATACTAAGTTTACTTGCGGATTTTTAATTGGCTCAGAATCTCCCACAGTGTGTGTAATAAATCGTTGTCCAGCTATTAAAAATGAAACGTAAAGAAACTACACACCTCACAAAAAGTTTGGAATATTGTGCGATAAGGTAGTTTGGGTGGTGGGAGTTATGTAGCTCTTTTGTGATCAACAGAGAGCGCACTAACGCATTGAACGTGCCTGGAACTAACTGGAAACAGAAGTTTATAATGGTCTACAGCCTCCAGAAACACTTCCAGATCTCACCAGAGCCACCCAGATGGAATGGGGGCTTCTTCCGCAAGATGACAGCAACACGTTGATTACAAGCATGCCCCGGCGTGTTAGGGACCTGCACAATGCACCTGGCGGCCATACGCGGTACTAAACTGCAGTGGGAAGACAGAAACCCTCCCTCGTCAGATACACCATTACGTTAACTGTGTTCTTCTGTAGTGTTTATTTGTCTGTAATATTGGAACATGTTTTTGTGTTAGAAACACTTCTAATTTAAAGTTTTGTATCGGCAACGTTGGTAACTTCTAATTGCTATGCTTTCTTTATGTATATTCCAAACATGTTGTGAGGTGTTTTTTATGTGCGATTGAAGTCTACCTCTCCTGTCAAACTAATTCACGAAATTTTTCTGTCCATACTAACAAATATCGTCGACGTGGGGACCACGTGACTTTGAGGTAGTTTCAGAATTATAAGTAAGTTACTTGTCCGCATATTTTTGCACAAATATGGATACATACAAAAAACTACTATAAAAGGGAACCAATTCATAAATTACAATAAATATCTTATCTTAAACTCCTGTAAATACTTTTTTTTATGATGTTTAGCCAGAATTAAAATATTCGCTATAATTATATACATTAACGGCAATCAATTTTTTTTTTTTTTACGATTTGAGGATATTTTATGGGTTTATAGCACTATACATATGTAAATTTAGCAAATGCAAAATCAGTTGAAAACTATTATTCCGCTACTTCAGAAGAATGATGAATAGGGTTTCATCCTTGTGCACAGCGCCAAACAATTGAAAAAAAAAGCGTGTCTTGTTTGATATTTCAACTACGACATTTGTTGAAGTCAATGGAACTCCGCGAAGCAATTGCTCTGAAAGCAGACACTTTGTGCTTTGTACACCTACGATTCAAATTATGGCTACTCTTAACTTCAATTGTGTTTTTCAAACTTACAATAAAACTACCGGCGAGCCACGTAATGAATTCACGTGACTACTTGTAGTATTTTCGTCTCTAACGACCTTATCGTTGACGAAACGTTAAGCCTCCCCCCTCCTCTTTGTGCTGTTTTGGTAAGTTCATCTGGTACTGTGTTTTGAGCTGTAGTCAAACAATTTTTGAAGTTAGTACTACAAAAGATGTAAACTATATCTCTATTATAATTCCGCTCGGTAGTTTTGCTATTTTCGTTGCCACAATTTCAATTTGTGTTGACGTGTTGTGTTTCAGGCCCGCCCGTCAAGATCACCGCCAACATGGTCATCAGGACCATGGGCTCCGTGTCCGACACTGACGAGGTGAGCTTTACTCTACTCAGGTTGCGAACTTCCATGCTAATAGAGCACGAGCTAAACATTTCCGCTTTCAGGTAGCACTCGTCCTAATATCACCACGATACTTAAAAATAACTAATTTAAATAGTCACATATACCGACCACAGACTCCATCCAGCGATTGCAGGCATTGGCCAACAACTTGGCACCAGGTAACATACTTGGCATTCCAGCCAATAGAGAACGTTCCGCAAGGCTCAGTAGCCAGTAAGTCACACGGCTCGTTCGAGCCAATCAGCGAAAGGGTGCTCTAACATCCAAGTAATCGCTACGGCATGTCAGCCCTGTATCGTGATCGTACTTTGTACGTCTGTTTGAAGTCTAAATTGTCATCACGTGAATCCGGGGAATTTCCCGGCGCGTAACAATGAAAAGTGATGTTCCACCTACATGGAATCAGACAGCCAATCACAGAAGGAAACGCCTACACCATAGAAAAGGCACGACGTATTGCTTCCGCACACACGATGTGTTTACATCGCTGAGCGTCCTAGTTATCTAGAGCTGACTCGACATGACTAAGCTTATTTATTTTTAACGTGGTTTCAGACAATACTTCAAGTGAGTTTCAGATTCTCCAGGATGCATTTTTAACTACAGGAACCAATTTGTGCAATTTTTATTATCTAGACATGCCTTTGTAGTAAATTAAAATGTTACTGAGTTATAACACATGAATGTAAAACCTTGCTGTAAAATTACCAAGCCACTCAGGACTAACTCCGACACTGAACATTCGTGATTCGTGCGCAAACGGTTAAACACGGGCCAGAACATTTTTCTAGCCAATCAAAGAAGCTGGACGACCCTACAGTGCTTTGGACTGTATCTTGTCTCGAAATATTTCCGCGAAATATCACTGCCGCTAGTTATTGGCCGCGTGTCTTTGTCGGGACACAGTTCCTTACTTGACTGGGCCAATCAGGATTAGGCAACTGCGACACCGAGTGTCCGTGATTCGCGGGCAGACACGTGCGATGCTTGACAGCTAAAATCACCCGATCACGCAAGTGAAGCTGAGCTCTAGTGTTTTGGAGTACAAGTTGTCCTGATATATCTTCATGAGAAACAGACGGCTCCCAGGCATGAGCTGTCAGCGTGACGTCATAGTGAGTGGTAGAGAGAGCGCAAAGTTGCGCTGTCACCAGGTTGGGCGAAAGAGTACTCTCTAGAAAACGTACTCTTTAAATTGAGACACGTCTTCAGGTATCTGCCCCGGTGTGCAGCCAGCTTCCCCACAGAGCAGCCAGCATGGAGTTGCGCCTCTGTCTCCTCGCATGACATCGCCCGACTCCAAGTCGCCTAGGAGCGGAATAGAAGCTCTGTTATTTCTGCACAAATGACGTCAATTCACTTGTATTTAAAGTCGAGCTTGTTCTTACATTAATCTGTGAAGTTTTTCCATCCCTATAAATAATCAGCGAAATTGGAAAAAATGCGTTTATTATATATAAAAAAAGAAATTAAAAAGCACACAATAGCGAATTTGTAATGCGATTTTAAGTATTTTATAAATGTAATTTTTAGTAGAAGAGTTTGTAACAAATTGATGTAGAAAGTTGTATTTAAAAAAAATTAAAAGATTTTTTAAAATATGAATTGGTATATTGTTTAGATGCAATGCCAGAAATCTCAAAATTACAAAGTCATCTGACTCAGTAAAATAGTTAACAAAAAATTATTTCATTTTAGCTATTCCATAGTTTAAATAATTATAACAATAATTACTTAAAACTATGGAATGGCAATGATGTAAAATTCAATTAATTAAACAGTATTTTGCTTATTGTGACAACATTGTGATTTGGAGATGTGCAGCGTTGCATCTGTATAGCTCATTCACGGTTACTTCCAACTTTTCTGAAGTTCTGTTGAAGTTCTGCTTTCATGTTACCCCTTCGCCTCGTACACACAAAGCTTTACTAAGTATATATACAACTTTACCAAAAAAACAACGCCCCGCAACTATGCGCACTTATCGTAATGATATTTTGCATGTGAACTGTTTCGCACTGGGCATTATCAACACATCTATTTTCTCTCTGATTTTATTCATATTACTTATGAATTATATATTGCAATTTATATATAAAAGATATATGAAAGTTCAATTCAACCAAACGTAAGATGCCTTTGTGTTAACAGCGGTATAAAGCGCCTGTGATGCATGACGCATTACGGAAACTACCGAACACTTCGTACTTGAGGCGGTTTTTCAAAGGTTTAATTAAAAAAAGTGTGAAGATACTATGGATAGACTATAACATCGGAGTGAGAATTAATAACAGGAGCAGTCTTGTTATAGTCTGTGCATGGTAAACTAAGCACTTTCGAAAGCCCTGCTTAAGATCTACTTATGCGCACAGTGTGTATTCTTCCACCGTATGTGCAATTAACATTACCATAGGCCTGATCACTGTGTGTATCCTGCGGTCAAGTAAAGCAGTACAATGATTAGAAAAATTTGTTTTTTTTTACAAATTTACTTATTCTTACACTTTTTTGCATTAAAAAATACAGCAGGCATAATAAATAATTTTTAGTATTCAGAAATGTTTCCCTAACACTCTTAATCCAGCATTAAAACTCGAAACTACTTCTTCTCCCTTTTTCACCAACTTTTCTGGGCACGTGCTAGTCAACGAGCCCATTAAAATACGTGCAGGCAAGAGCAGTGGCATTTTTCAANCACCAACTTTTCTGGGCACGTGCTAGTCAACGAGCCCATTAAAATACGTGCAGGCAAGAGCAGTGGCATTTTTCAAACGTAGGTTTCGAAAGTGCTCTCTTAACCGTGAACAGCGTGTACCAGCACAACAGATGTGACGAGCGGGTTGCCGATCCGCACGCGCATCAGGCGCTGCTGTGTTAAACACACTGCCTCGCAGCTGTAGGCCGACCCCCTCTCGTGCGGTGATTGTGTCTCTGGCAGTGGTCCAGCGGTGGAAATGCCAGGCAGAACAAACAAGTTACTTAGCGCCGCGTCTCGTCGACACTCAGCAGGCGGCCATGTCGTAGCGGGAGCATGGGGGTAGAGTGCGCACCCGAGCAGCGCAGTGATTTCACAGTGTCCCAACGATGCACTGCTCACCGGCCAGTTCGACCATTATAAACCACGTGGATAGGATTTGAGGTTATAACACTGTTTACGTAAACAAGTGTTTTGAGAGCTGTTACGCAGTGTACGATATCTGTGACTGGACTGTGTTGGGAGCTGTTACGCAGTGTACGATATCTGTGACTGGA
>NQII01000645.1:748741-812687 GCA_002778355.1 Clitarchus hookeri
CACGGTCCTGCAGCTTCCTTTTTAGGTACAGACACCACCATCTCTCGTCATAAGACGCCGCAAAGCTAGTCTCGACAGTGCTCCACGCTCGCGTAGAGCTCACTCACCACCTCAGATGGAACTCCTGTTCCGCGCGGCCACATGGAATGAAGATACCGGAGTGCTGAGTGTTTGCTATCTGCTCTGAGTCCTGCAGGGTGTATCGGACGAGATGAGCTCCCACCACGGTACACCTAAAACTATCACATACTTGTACGCCATCTACCTTAGGACTGAATTATAAAGCGACACGAAGGCGTCTTAAATGCGTATAAGTAGGGCCAGTGACTTTTCGCGTGAAAATCGTAGCACACAGTGGACTTTAATACTGCATACACACCTCAGCTGTTGTTATACCTCGATTGGCTGCTGGTGCCGTGTCCGTCTTTGACCAAGCCACTCAGGACTNTACAGACACCACCATCTCTCGTCATAAGACGCCGCAAAGCTAGTCTCGACAGTGCTCCACGCTCGCGTAGAGCTCGCTCTCGGCCGCTCCACGGTCCTGCAGCTTCCTTTTTAGGTACAGACACCACCATCTCTCGTCATAAGACGCCGCAAAGCTAGTCTCGACAGTGCTCCACGCTCGAGCAGAGCTCACTCGCCACCTCAGATGGAACTCCTGTTCCACGCGGCCACATGGAATGAAGATACCGGAGTGCTGAGTGTTTGCTATATCGGCTCCGAGTCCTGCAGGGTGTATCGGACGAGTTGAGCTCCCACCACGGTGCACCTAAAACTATCACGTACTTTTACGCCATCTACCTTAGGACTGAATTATAAAGCGACACGAAGGCGTCTTAAATGCGTATAACTAGGGTCAGTGACTTTTCGCGTGAAAATCGGAGCACACAGTAGACTTCAATACTATACACTCACCTCAGCTGTTGTTATACCTCCATTGGCTGCTGGTGCCGTGTCCGTATTTGACCAAACCGCTCAGGACTTAGTAACTCCGACAATGAACCTCCGTGATTCGTGCGCAAACGGTTAACACGGACCAGAACATTTTTTAGCCAATCAAAGAAACTGGAGGACCCTACAGTGCTTTGGAATGTATCTTGTCTGGAAATATTTTCGCGAAATATTACTGCCCCTACGTATAAGTGTTTTATTAATATAATAATGCTTGTATTTTGAAAAATAAAATATAGACATGCACGTTCGTCAGTGTTGATCATGTGACTTTGACAGGGTAGGTGAATGTTGGGCGCATGCGCAGAAGACGGTACTCGGTCTACGTCGTCTGTAGCGTGTGGTTGTTGCAGGCTGACGGTGCAGGCGAGCTGTCCCATGCATCTGAGGAAGTTCCCTCTCGACTCCCAGAAGTGCCCGCTGCTACTCTCCAGCTGTGAGTACACCGCCCATAACGTCCACATCGCACCCTACACGGCACGCTATATCGACCTTATCAACCCGCAGCACGCGCCTCCCTCTTGNTAAGCGTTTTATTAATATAATAATGCTTGTATTTTGAAAAAATAAAATATAGACATGCACGTTTGTCAGTGTTGATCATGTGACTTTGACAGGGTAGGTGAATGTTGGGCGCATGCGCAGAAGACGGTACTCTGTCTACGTCGTCTGTAGCGTGTGGTTGTTGCAGGCTGACGGTGCAGGCGAGCTGTCCCATGCACCTGAGGAAGTTCCCTCTCGACTCCCAGAAGTGCCCGCTGCTACTCTCCAGCTGTGAGTACACCGCCCATAGCGTCCACATCGCACCCTACACGGCACGCTATATCGACCTTATCAACCCGTAGCACGCGCCTCCCTCTCGCCCGGTGAAGACTGCACAATGGCCGTGACTCAGCGCTGAGTCGGTCAACCGGTGTGGTTCGATACCCGCTGACTCTTGGAGGTCAGTCGCTTCTGTGACCTCCTTGCGCACAATCACGGGCTCACTGGGGGTGACTGACCCTTACAAACATCCAAAGATATCAAGACATTTTAAGGCATGACCCAAGCCAAAGAAACATACAACTTGTTCCAATGTGTTACTGTATTGTATTAATGTCTGTTGTGTTTTTTTCTGTTTAAAATATTCGGTAATCATATCCACTCATTCGATCAAAACATATTTCAATATAGTAGCACTTACAACTTTCAAATTTAAGATTTTCTTGGGTGTTACTACCACATCACTTATATTCATATCCTCGCATCCTGTTAGCCAGATTTGTTACCAGTCGCCCCACATATCATTGGTTCCTGGATCCGTGGATATTCGTGTACAACTGCGCATAGTAAAAGCGGTTATTTTGCTTTAATTCTTCAATACTTACATTCTTATGTTGCATTTGTGTTGGGAGGTGGTACATTTATTGTTCTCTTGGGAAATTTAAAGGGACGTTATTTATTACTAGTTAAAAATGAAAACTTCCAAACACTAACTCAGTTTTAAACATATCCAGGGCAGAGAAAATGACAAACTAAAATAAACGTTTCGTTTAAGTTTTAAACTATATATTGATATAGCGGGATCCCAATGCCTAAGTTTGTTCAAAATTATAAGATTCAAAATTTTGATCAGCTGTTGTGTAACTTCGCAAACACTTGCTATCCATATTTTTATTTGTTTCTCACTGCAAAAAAATACTACATAGTACCAATACTGAAAACAATAATCCAATCCTGCCAACCACAGTCACATTAGTAAATAGGGTGGGAGCCAACTGTGGAGTAGGGATTTTTAGGAATGTTAAGTCTAGCTCTTTGCCAGGAAATAGTTCGTAGGCTTCATGTCTCTGGCTTATAGCGCATTAAAACTGCTCCGTAGAGGTCTGATGATCACGAGGTTGGTAAAGATAGGTGTGTGAAGTTGGGTATTTCTTGGCAGCTTAAAGATACAAACAATTCACAAGTCAATTCTGTTTCTGTTGTGCAAGTTGGAAAGCCAGTCAGGTAGGCAGAACCTACGGATACGTTTAACTTTAGACACAAGTGAAAGTCCTCTGATAAGATGAGTTCCACTCAAAGTATCACCAGGTGAGCAGGGATTCTTACCTGCCAGTGTAGAGGATCACTACAAGAACGGTATTGTGAAACCTTGTTGTACTATTGGGTGACACTTCTTAGTGTACTGCCAGAGACATGAAGTATATGAACTGTTTTATCTAAACGGGCTGGACTCAGCAGTCGCAAACGTCTCTACTCCACCATTGGCTCCATCTGATTTACAAATGTTACCGTAGTTTTTCGGGAAATTACCACAAATAATGTAAAATGCCACGTCATGTGCCGGCAACGCTAGCTTTTCTTTCGCTTATGGCTTAACGACTTTAAGACTGATTATCCTACACGTGTATTGATAATATCTCGGAAGAAATATGGCGACAGGAAACAAATGTTTGTTCACATAACGCATCTAGATATACTGATAATATAGAGATAGCACCATGCTGCTTGTTGGTGTCATCTGAATATTGTTAACGTAGGCAGTTTTTGCAACAGAGCTACATCTGTGATTGTATATGCAACTATGAGTATAGTTCGCACAGTAGAGAAATTTGTTCCTTCTACAGAAAAGACAGTTCCTTCGACAGAACAACTTCAGCAATATTTCGGATTGTTCCAACAACAAACAGAACTAACAAAACTAACATAACTTTCTGTAGCTGGTACAGAGCTATGGCTGCCACTACCATGAAACCAGATTACAGAACAGTTTTGTTGCCATTTCTCTCGTCTTTTTTTTTTCAATTATATAACCGTTCTCCCTGCACAGTCGAACGTTGTAAATGCGCGCGATGAGGTACGTGAAAAACCTTCTGCAGTTCTCTTTTGGTGGAAGAATTTACTTTGTTAATTATATACTTCCCACTTACAGAAAGACGTTTTAAAAACGGATTTATTTATAGGAAAAATAGCATGACTTGATAAAATAATACACTACAGTTGTGTAGGAATAAATTAGATCGGTGTTCGAGCACGGGGATAAATTGCTGCGCAACTTGTATGCGCACTCTAGTCAGAAGCGTAGAAGATATCCCTCTAACTTTTTTTCCATAGAGTAACCATAACTAGGCCAACTAAAAAAATAAATGGAAAATAAAATTGCCCTTTTTTGGTCAATAAAACATTGCATTTGAATGGTATATTTCAATGTGGGAAAAAAAATTAGGTGATATTTTTGGGTGCAGGGTCTGTAGCAAGGAACCATCCTACACTGAAGAGCTAAAAAAACTGGTAAACCTGTCTAATATCGCGTAGGGCCCCCGCGAGCACGCAGAAGTGCCACAAGACGACGTGGCATGGACTCGACTAATGTCTGAAGGTATGCAGGAGGCAATTCACACCACGAATCCTGCAGGGCAGTCCACAAATCCAATCTGCGCCAATTTGAGAAAGGGATGCACGTCTGTCACGTTTAATGATTCTCGTCAGTCGTCGTTTGTATCGTTCGTTCACGATCTTTTTCCGGCCACAGCGATGTCGAAGATTCACGGCACACTCGTGAAATAGTCGTACGCGAACATCCAAGTGTTATCGCTACCTCGGAGATTCTATGTCCCATCTCTCGTGCGGCGACTATAACACCACGTTCAAACTCACTTAAATCTTGATAACCTGCCATCGTAGCGGCAGTAACCTATCCAGCTGCCGACCGCATCGCGTTACTCTGATTGGTTCCATACCTCTGTTATTTGCACACGCACGCCTATACCAGTTTTTTTCTTGGCTCTCCGGTGTATAATTGCTGACGGCAGGATGGTGGAGCCGAGATCCAGCGTGTAGTCACGGTGAGGAATGTGGTGGGTGTTAGCTGCGGTGTGACGTGGAGGGGGTTGTTCCAGACGGCTACAAGAGCTCGGACGTGATGTACAACTGGAGCAGCACGCAGAGCGAGGCCAACGTCAGCATAGAGCCCACCCTGGAGATAGCGCAGTATGACCTTGCGAGTGTGCACACCATGGACCACAGCATTGTACACCGCGGGGAGTCGGGCAAGGGTACACCACGCCACTGCTCATTATTTCGTATTTGCTAGAAATACTTTTCAACTTGTAGAAATTACCCACAACTATCATTTACACGAATAAAACAATCTAGACCACATCCTTTTTGCATATAGACATGTCAAAATACAAATTTTCGGAAAACCTTTTTTCACCGGAACGAGATTATTGAGATTGAAATAAGTTATTATGGATTACCTCAAGAAATATTTAAATTTACTGTATGAAATGTTTTTCGTAATTTTTAAAAATTGCTTAAAACAAAGAAATTTTGCATATTTTTTATTTTAACAGTCTATGATATTATTTAAAAAAAAAAGTTTTTGCTAAGCATACCATGAAATTAATTTAGAAATTACCTTTCAGTCATCCGTTTTAAACGTCCTGTAAATGGCATCGTTTGTTTTATTTGTGCATCCCGAAAACAATAAAATTGTGATTTTCACATGAAATATTGCAAAAAATATGCGATATATATTTTCATGGGATACAAGGGTACTTGTAAGTAATTTCTACAAGTTGGACGGTGNATTGCAAAAAATATGCGATATATATTTTCATGGGATACAAGGGTACTTGTAAGTAATTTCTACAAGTTGGACGGTGTTTCGCAAGATTATAAAATAATGACTCTCTCAGTCACAGTTAAGTTTATAATTTAAGTTGTTACAATGGAAAAAGTTTTATTTGAAACTGTGCAAATATCATTACAATGCTGTGAAATGCCGGGACCCCAAAAAATGTGTTAGTAGCTGATGTTATTGATAGCAGCTGCCAATGAGAGCGAGAAATGTAGTCTCAACAACGAATGATGTCTCCCATCACGCGAGGTTCTTGCCTTATTGAACGCTTATTCATGTTGTGGACACCGTAGATCATTAAAGCCACTTACTTTGCCGTACATGGACGCTGTCCCTGAAAGGGTCAAGGGCAAGTTCCCCGCGTATGTCAGGGGGAAAATATGCACACTTTTAAAGACTGAATAGTTTAAAACTTTGAGTACGACAAGTCAGATGACATCGCCTGAATTCAACAAAGGCGAACCGAATATCCGTTCCCGGCGGGGTCGCTCCCAGATTTTCGCATACGGGAATCGTGCCAGACGATATCACTGGTTGGCGGGTTTTCTCGGGTATGCCCCATTTCTCCTGCTGTTGCGTTCTGGCGCTGTTCGATTCTCACCTCACTTCACCCTCATCGGCTCTTAGGAAGTCGATGGCAAGAGCGGCGCAAACCTCTCCACTCAACACAGCTATTAGGAGTTTGCCATGTCATTACATCCGCTTTCTTTGAAGACGTTGGCGACGCACCTTTACGTCATTAGCGATGTCGTGAAGTTTGCTGCGACATAATGAGACATTGGCACCACTTAAAGTGAAAAGACAAGATAAATAATTGACATGTATAAAGCATGACAGTGTATTTTAGAATAATTTTTGCTGTAGAAAATAAATTTATTATTTTTCGTTATGTTCTCTAATCACACACTCTTCATCCTCCACTTCCCTAATGCGTCTTTAAAACATTTTTAGGGTCACTTTGCCCCCCGTGGCCCCCTTTAGACTCGTGCCTCGGCGTTTACAGTCACAGGCTGTAGCCGTGCGATCAGTAAGTTGGCACCAAGGATCCGTACGCTTACACTCTTTGGCTGCATTAACTACTCTTGCGCCTTGCGAACACCACAGACTTCTCCAGAACAGTTGTGAAGATGAACAACATACACCACTCCCATATTACTCACGTGTAACTTTCAAATCACCTCGTATAAGTGCTATTAATTCTGTACAGCAACTTATTGATGTGCACGGACATACAGTATCTCTAAATTAAAAGGTGAAGGCCCTGCTATCACCATACAATAGCCCATATAGGCAATTATGGTGACAGCGGCTTTTACTCACACTTAAAGATTGACCTCGTCGATTATTTCATACCAGTATGTAAAAAGTCGCTACCGAGTCACTGGGTTTGTTAGTGAAAGGCCTGTACACTATTATCTAGCCATTGTTATCAAACCAAGTGATATAAGGCGATTGGATAAGAGTGCCAGGTTACTAGTCGTGGCCACAGCTCGCACTCACGGATCTACCAAGTGAGCATGCTGGTGTGTGTTGCAGACGAGTACTCGATGCTGAAGGTGGTGTTCCACTTCAAGAGGCACACTGGGTTCTTCATGCTGCAGGTATACGTACCGTGTGGCCTCATCGTCTGCTGCTCCTGGGTGAGCTTCTGGATAGACCCTGACGCCGTCCCCGCCAGGGTCTCTTTAGGTAGGTCAAGTGTCATCCAGATAGCAGGTTGTATGGCCAAGCATACGAGGCTTCCGTTCCCTAAGTCCATGTTGTAAAATGCTCTTGTGAACAATAATAAAATTGGAAAAATAACTAATCAATCTTCTAGCACCCATGTGTTGATTCGAAGATGTCTTCTAGCAAATGAGGATTATTGGAGCCAAAGACAAGTTTCAATTGTGCTAAGACAAAATCCTCATGAACTGTGATTCTGTGAATTTTTGGTTACAGGAGAGTATCGGTGTGTGACTTCTTTCCTAAGGGGTATTTTTACATTGGCCTCCCTCATGTACTCGCAAGGTCTTCACTAAGTTGGATCCCGACAGGAAACATACTTTGCACTAAAATACACGTATTCCTCTTCAGAGTTAATGTATGGTAGTCCGTATACACAGGAAATATTGGAAAGATGCTTTGGTAATGACAGGATATACAAATGTTTGGTGAAAATAAACTAAAATCTCCACAAGAACTACAACACAGGTGAGGGTTTTTTTTTGNCAGGATATACAAATGTTTGGTGAAAATAAACTAAAATCTCCACAAGAACTACAACACAGGTGAGGGTTTTTTTTTGCCCCTTCTTACTGTAACAACAGCAGCAAACCGACCGCATGAATAATTACGAATTGTAGCTAACATTNTTTTTTTTTGCCCCTTCTTACTGTAACAACAGCAGCAAACCGACCGCATGAATAATTACGAATTGTAGCTAACATTCAAGACATTCAACTGAAGTTTTAACTATTTCGTATAGTTTTCCTGAACTAGAAAGAGAGGTTGCAGTTACTAGGAAAGCGCATTAGTGCCCTTAACGCAACTGCCAAGGGTTTATAATGAAGTTCGGATTCTGCAAAAGGTAGTTTCCACAGAGAGAAGAGAAACATAATCTGGTTGTAACAGTGTCCACTGTCTGTGGCAGGGGTGACGACAGCGCTGTCGCTGACGACGATGGGATTCGGCAGCAAGGCGCAGATGCCCAAAGTGTCCTACCCCACGGCGCTCGACTGGTTCGTCATCCTCTGCTTCTCCTTCGTGTTCGCCGCCATGATCGAGTACGCCATCATCAACTTCCTCGACAAGATCACCAAGGACCTCAAGAGGCTGCTGCAGCAGCGCAAGAAGAAGGACTCTCCACCCGAGGTGCGTGCCGTATCGTCCCTTTCTTGGTTCTTCGGCGAGTTGGATCTCATAGGAGAGTTATGCTGAGGGACCTGCGACATTCGCTTTGTTATTTGGCTGCACACTTAACTCCAAGTTTCAGTAAGATCTTTTGACCTCTACCTTATCCCTACAATTTTTCTGGTACGAATCGCAGGACTCTTGAGGCAGTGATGGAAATTCAGAAGCAAGAGAGACGGAAGAAATTTTGCAGGGTGTGGTGGTGATCGCTTGGACCTCTTCCTGGCCGTATTGTACATTAACTGCATGTTTTCTCCCTGGTTAACCGAACGAGAGTATTAAAAAGCTTCAAGAATATATATGTTTAAAAGGAAGTAATTTATCTATATATGTTTCCACATTAACACCTTCAAACTTGCTCTCTTGTTCAGCTAATGTAATGTGTCCTGGAAGTCTTCTCGGAGCATGTCAAGCATATTCGATGATTCGCTGGAACTCTGCATTGGTGTAAAAACGGCGACCTTTGTGCTGGATCTTCATTTTCTGGAAGAGGGTGAAGTCCGCAGTATCCAAATCTGGCGATTAGTATCGGTGCGGAAGTAAGACTATATTGTTTTTGGCGAGAAACTCGCAAGTGATATGTGGCATTTTCACCACAGAGCATCAATTTTTTTGCACGCAACAAATCCTGACACTTTATCCTTATGTCCTCCTTCTGACTCCTAAAAACCGAGCAGTAGAATACACTACAGACTACCTGGCCCCTGAAGACTAATTCTCGATGTAAATGCACCATGTCACCTACTTCTCCTCACACGCGAGTTTCTAACCAGAAACACCATGGTCCTGTTTCCGCACCCATCCTAATCGCCAGATTTGACTCCTGTGGACTTCTTCCTCTTCCCGAAGATGAAGAATCTCTATCACAAGATTCGTCGTTTTGATACCATTATGGAGATCCTGCGTGAATCGAAGAAGGTGCTTGAGACTCTTTGGGAAGAATATTTCCAGGACATATTACAGAATTGGCAGGAATGTTGGGAGCGCTGTATTGTGGGGCAAGGTAACTATTTGTAAGTCGATAGTGTGTGCATGTAAATAAATGAAATATTTTGTTGTAAACAGAGCAAGTCTCGAGGCTTTTTAATACCATCTCATACTGCGGAGCCATGTACAACAAGTAAGATTAGCATTCATTAAACTTGAAACCATTTACAATTAGGAGATGGTCGATTATTAGGGTACAGAATGAAAATAAAAAGCATTTAGTGTGGACAGAGAGAAGGTTGATAGGATACTTAGGATCATCAGTACAGTAAATGTGTGAATAGCCTGAATTCTTGAGTCTGCTGCGAAGAAAGGTAGAGTCGACAGTTAAGATATTCGAGTCTATATTGGTAGACACATCTCATTTTCACGAAAATATTTTATGGCTAGGTGTTTTTCAAAACATGTTTGCTTAGTTCCTCTTTTGTGATTGGATGTGCATCTCAGGTGTCTATCTGAGAATCAGAAACATTCAATGTTATAACTGTCCTAGTCAATTTTAAAATGTGTTTCTCGCGAAAACAAAGCAAAGCAGCAGGCGTGCATGTAGAATATTGCAGTTTAGCCTGCGTATAAATTTTTTTGAGAAAAACCTTAGCTACGGGCTATATCTAGAACTCCTAGTATTTCACGAATTCATTTGGTTGGTAGACATCAAGCACTTGTCTTTTTGTCCTACTATGATGATTGAACGGCAGTTATTTTGACACATTTTGTGTAACTTCGAGCCAGTAATTATCAGGAAGCAGTACAGTTATTCAGTCTAGTACAGTCCGGCACAATGGTCTCAAACGATGGCAGAAACCAATAAGTACAAACATGGAAATTATGTGAGGTCATTTGACGGCTAGGCTAGACTTAACAGTCGTGTCTACAAGCCAGTTACTGTCATTGGTTCACTGTGTTACGAGCCTTACCTGCTCATAAACTCTTAGGATATTAAGGGATAGAATAAGGAATTAGGGTGAGCTCAGAATAAGAGGAATTATAAACGGTTAATAGAATCTTTACTTTCTTCAACAAGTAGCACTTATTACATGGATATTTAATGTAAGAGTCCAACGGAAGAGAGAGAGAGAGAGAGATGGAGTAAAGGAAGGTTACTTAGGAGAGAGATTACATGATATAGAAGGAGCTCACCCTAGCCTCGCACCCGGACATCGTTGTCGGACGACGCCCTTGGACCTGGTGTTGACTCGCCTGTTAACCTACGCAGACTGTGTCGATGTCGGTCCTCGGCTCCCAGTTTACTCATCTCACCCCCCACGTGTGTATTGACGTAATTCCTTCTGATTGGCTCCCGTTGTGCACCGTAGGCGGAGTGTCCTCGCAGTTTGTTCTAATTATGCTTAAATGCCCTTAGGCTAGCAGGATTCAAGATTTCCGTGTCTCTTTGCGCAATTCTCCGCTGGTTGCTGAAATCGATTCCGGTCCGATGTTATGCGTTATAGGCGCGTCTGTTGCCTCTTTGTCTGACGACGCCCTCGGCTTCCGCTTGGAAAGGCGTTGNTGCCTCTTTGTCTGACGACGCCCTCGGCTTCCGCTTGGAAAGGCGTTGCACAACAGGACCAATCGTAACATCTGACTGTTGCCGTCCTGGTAGACACTTCAGCCTGTCACTAGGTTGTATCTCAGTCTCTCGCTCTCTTTCTGTAAGTTTGTGACTGGATATCAGTCCTTTAAGGCATGTCAGGGAACGAATGGTATGGTCACAAAAGTATCAATAATATACAAGTGTTTGAAGTTTAATCTTGGGACCGCTTGATCTTGCGAGGTTCCCGGGTATCTAGTGGTAAACGACAGTGGCTGGAGTTTCTAGAGGACTATGAAGTCCAGCCCGCTGCAAAATCGACTCGCTAGATATTCGTGGCTCTAGCTTGAGCCATTCAAGACAGCGACAGAAGGGAGTGTGACCCAGTGCTGTGCGGGAGGGGTAATGCTTCGTGGCCGAAGCCGTGCCTGGCCTCCACTTCACCACCTCCCAACAACCAGCACTCAGTGGGACATACTGGGAACACTACTTTACTTTTTTCCTTTCGTCATTCATTTTATGGTTCCTGCAAATTTATGAAAACATTGTCCAGAATCGAGCCGTCCCATCACTTATCTCAAACATCATTTTTCATCGAGGTTATTACGTTCTTTAACCATTACAGTCCAGCTGGGAAAGTTTCTGTCAAATCTAGGTTCTCATAGCAAGCCCCATAATGCCACATCATGGCTATTGTCACATCCATTATCCAAATCACACTTCTGTTTCCATCGGCAGGGCGCTTTTTATACATTGCCAGCTAAAGGCTGGTAACACTTCCTTATACCCACGTACCTGTTCCTTTTCTGCTAGTGTGGGGGGTTTACGAGTTTCCTTTGGTCGTTCTTGATTTTTCTGTTTTCTGTTTGGCCTTCGGCGTTCTCTTTGACCTGGTAACTTTTCACCTTTCTTTTTCCTGGTTACAGGAAGTAGTCTCTTGTTCTGTTTGTCTGACCCATGGGCAAGCGCAGCAGGAGGGAGGTGATGACGGCCCAGGATCCAGCCTGGAAGTGCCCAAGGAGAGACAGAGGTCGGCCTCCATGGTAGAGCTGCCAGCCACCAGGTCAGAGCGGAAGTCGTCTCTGTTCCTGTCTCCTGCCAGCGCGGCGGCAGCTAGGCGGCGTGCTAGCCAGGTGCTAGCACCTGTTGTCAACGTCATCAGAAGGTTGTCCAGCGCCGTCAGCCTCAGGCACGAGGACGAGGAGCAGGAGACTACCAGCCGTCCAGGCACCTGGAACATACCCGCCATCAGGTACCTCCACTACCTGTTCCACATACCTAGCCCTAGCATGTGATCCTGAGGCCAGCTTGTCATTTGTCTTGAATTTTCCCTGCCGAGAGATCTTGTCATATCATGCGTGACTCATTCTTGATTCAAGCCAAAATTCGTATGTGGATTGGAGAGTTTCGGGTGGCCTTTCACATCGAGGTCTTGAAAGCAGATGAAGGAGAAACAATGTGGAAATGGAGTAGCACTGGAATGCGAGGGCAGGGGAAACGGGAGATCTCCGAGAAAACCCACCGACCAGCGACATCGTCCAGCACGATTCCCACGTGCGAAAATCCGAAAGCGACCCTGCCTGGAAACGAATTCGATTCTCCTTGGTAGGAGGCAGGCGCTCTAGCCGCTTGACGTTAATGTTGTGTTTAGAAAGTTTATTTTTAAGACACCAGTTGTATTTTCTCTACTCGTAAGTCGCCCCAGTTTGAGTGATGACAGTGGTAGACTTGGAGATATTAGTACCAACTATGGCACGGTAGAGCAGCAGTGTCAGTGCAGTGTGTAATATGTGGTGATGTTGGCAGGATCACAAGCAGACACTCGACAGCGGCGCCGGAAAGCCCCGGGGAGGTCATCTACGGCGGCAGCGAGGACTCCGCGGAGCACGTGTATGCAGAGCTGGAGGAGTTGGCCCGGGGGAGCACGCTGGAGATGGGAGGCGAGGAGTACGACTACAGGGTCGGCGTGGATGGCGAGCAGGACGAGGACCGCGTGTCGCGTGTCGTCGAGGTGCTGGGAGAGATATCCACCTCGACCAGGAGGTCGCTGCGCAGGTTCGTGTCCTCGCGTGTGAACGCCTGGCGTCACTACCGCTTCCTACCACGCGAGGAGGACGTCCAGGCAGAGATGGCGAGTGGCGAGCCTCCAGACAAGTTCTCCAGCATCGACATACGCTCCAGGAAGGTGTTCCCCATCTGCTTCGTCACCCTGCTCGCCGTCTACTGGGTCGCCTACGCCTACTACATAACTGATGAATTCCCCGTCAAGGAGTTCCGCACACTGCGGAACAAGTGACTCTGCGCTCACTCTGTTTAGAAGTTTTACTGGGCTTCCTTCGCCTGCAGCGACTACGTAAAAGAAACGTAGAACAGACTTTGTGGACGAGGAAAATAACGCCGCAGTGGTGTAGTGGTCAGACCGCTCGCCTCCCACCAAGGTGAACCAAGAAATCGCGCTGTACTATGCCGCTGGTCGGTGGGCTTTTTCGGAGATCTCCCGTTTTCCCCCGTCCTTGTATTTTGGCGTTGCTCCATAATCACTTAACTTCATCCTCATCGGCTCTAAAGACCTCGATGTTAAGAGCCGCCCAAATATCTCCACTCTACTACACGGACGAGGAACAAAAGTGCAGTAAAAAGTGATGTAAGAACATGTACGGAGTCCCGCTAGACAATAAGCGACGCAGAAACAACTAGGACAGCACAGCTATAACAATACGAAAACAGCAGACAAAACTACAAGTACTGTAGGCAATGCAAGTCCAATTAAATTACGAAGTTATTTCTACCACAGCATTGTCATTTAACTTCAAAAACATCACCACCGAAGTGTTCCTCGTCCAAAATTTCCGGACACTGCGCTACGAGAATACGTGGCTGCCGGCACTTTCTGACGTGGAGATTCAGGAGTCGTCCAGGGTTCTCCTACAGCATCTCTTTAAAACTGGTATTCAATATTGCTGCAATATCAAGACAATCTGTAATACCATAATACAGAAGACTTACATCTGAAATAAAAGTTTGTAAATGCGATCCATCTTTTGAAGCATTCTGAACACAAATGTCTTCTTTTCAAGAGAAGTTTTTTCCTGTTTCTGTCAATTCAACTGATTTGGTTCATACGGTCAAATGTAAATCTGTAATACACATTTCCTTCCCTCAGACTGTCAACAATAATTCAGAAAGAAATTGGCTAGGCGCCAAAGATTGTCTTTGATATATTTAATGTCTTCGATAAACTACCTCGTGGAGAGTCAATTTACTCACTTAGTTACGTTTCTTACGTCGAGCACGTGTTGACCTCATAAACACAATTAATTTCTAGCAAGTTTGTCGTAATGTTTAACGCTGTCAAAAATACTTATATATATATATATATATNATATATAATGGATTCACATATTCTAACATTGTATAAAAACAGACAATACAAACAAAGAAGAAAACTAAATGGCAAAGGAAACACCTCAAAGGCAAATAAGAACTCTTTTAAAACCGTTTGTACATCATTGTGTTCAGGTCGATAGTTCGCATATGTCGGACTTGTTTCCTATAACAAACACCAGCACATTAGAAATTTAATTTTTTTGTATTCTAATTTTCCTTGATTTTCTGATTTTTAAATGTTTTTTGGTGGATATATGATTACTCTGCAACTAATGCCAGGAACTAAATTATTCAATAACAGAATTAAAATACCATACGTTTGTTTTTTAGTTCTTTTTTTTTAGGTTTATACAATGGTCATTTTGATCATGTAATTGTTTTGTTCTCCAGTTCTGACTCTTCCATTGATTGTGTTGTTGTTTTCTCCTTCAGTTAAGATTATTCTTTACTTTTTTTCGCTGTATTCGTAGTTTCTCTAGGCAGCGAAGAGCTGCCGATTCCAATGTAAATGTAATTCATTCTAACCATTGCCGTAAAACATCAAATATCTAAAGACGTTTTAAATCCACCTTGAGAATTTTCTTTGCGTTCTTTGCAACGCAAAAACTGACGGCAACGCTAACAGTTATATTTGCGGCGAACTGAGTAAGTAGTTCAATGTCTTTAAAGTCTGAAGATAAGCATTTATGTATTTATTTGAGTGGTATGTTCATGTTGACGGGTTAACAAATCAAGTGTAGGTTCTTTTCTTTTGCGGAGCCCGAAGGAGCTTATGACTGCGATGTGCTGGCCTGCGCTGCAGTCAAGTCGGGTGTAATCCGCAGTAATTGTGTGATCTCTACTCAGGCCACGCCAAGAGAAGAAGTCGCTCTTCGAAGGAAGACGTAAGACACCACCCTTTCTTGCCCCTTTTAATAAACGCATATCTGGGTTGCGCAATCTCCCTCTGCGCCAGCATTTATTTCATTTTGTGGGTATTTTCTTCTTAAATTTGCTCCTGTGCAAACGCCACGAGAATGGATAAAGAAGGCAGGAGAATAAAGCTGAGAACTTTCGACATAAAATTAATAAAGAAAATCCTCAGAATTTTTTCTCTTGAGCGGAATAACTGAATACCACAAAATATAATATCACCTTAGCGTGTTTTATCAAAATGGCAAAAGCCAAGTGGTAAAATTTTTTTTTAAGATTTTCCAAAATTATGATTAATATTTGAACTACTACCAGGCTATATGAAAAATGTAGTTTTTTTTAGGTGTTTTAAAACCTTGTATTTCACAACGATATTTTTAATGCATTATAAATTGATAAACTAATTTACCTGTACATTTTTANTTTTAAAACCTTGTATTTCACAACGATATTTTTAATGCATTATAAATTGATAAACTAATTTACCTGTACATTTTTAAATGTTGCCTAAACATTTGATTTATTATAAAAATTATAGCAAACGTGGCAAAAATAATGCTAGTTATTGAATTTCATGATGACTTGTATCTGTAGCTTCATACAACTTTATCTTCTAATTTTTTGTCCATAATTTATACAAATTTTATTTTGCTGTAATTACAATTCGCTTGCCAGCATTACTTTATTTATTCTTAACNTTGTCCATAATTTATACAAATTTTATTTTGCTGTAATTACAATTCGCTTGCCAGCATTACTTTATTTATTCTTAACACCAGTTTATAAACTATTGCTTTAAAGTATAATTCTATGCTCCAGTGCAGTCAGCTTTAAGAGCAGAATTGTCACAGAGCGGGAGCACCCGCATAAAACCCCACCACTCCATGGCAGTGACCTTCAACTCTCTTTCCTTCCAATCCTAACGCAAATACTGGCAAAATACGCATTCAATGCTGGAACTACTCTAAGGAGAGTTGGATCTTTACAGACGGAACTGGTAGCTCGAACTATTTGCTTAAGGTGATGTAGACCAACTTTCATCTTCTGTCGAAAATATTGACTCGCTTATCTCCCGTTTAACTGTCAAAATCAAAATAAAATGTTTAAACACAAACGAACTCGTTTGTTTACTTGTTTACACTCGGTTTTTCAAACAATCCACACTTTCATTAGAAAAGTTGTTTTAATTAACTTGCGTTTATTCTACCTGTAGCAATACTATGTCGGAAGAAGTGTACAAACTTAATAAAGAATTTTTTTAAACAAACATTGCTGTAACTTCATATCACATCTACATCATTTTAATAGTGCAACTGGCAGAGAGNAAGAATTTTTTTAAACAAACATTGCTGTAACTTCATATCACATCTACATCATTTTAATAGTGCAACTGGCAGAGAGGCAGTACAATGATGCAGCAATGAGAGGGGTTGCTACAACAATTAGAGGGGGTTGCTGCGACAATGAGAAGGGTTGCNGCAGTACAATGATGCAGCAATGAGAGGGGTTGCTACAACAATTAGAGGGGGTTGCTGCGACAATGAGAAGGGTTGCTAAGACAATGAGAGGGGTTGCTACAACAATGAGAGAGGTTGCTACAACAATTAGAGGGGTTGCTACGACAATGAGAAGGGTTGCTGGACAATGAGAGGGGGTTGCTGCGACAATGAGAGGGGTTGCTACAACAATTAGAGGGGTTGCTACGACAATGAGAAGGGTTGCTGGACAATGAGAGGGGTTGCTGGACAATGAGAGGGATTGCAGGACAATTAGAGGGGTTGCTGCAACAATTAGAGGGATTGCAGGACAATTAGAGGGGTTGCTGCAACAATTAGAGGGATTGCAGGACAATTAGAGGGGTTGCTGCAACAATGAGAGGGGTTACTGCAACGATGAGAGTGGTTGCTGCAACAATTAGAGTGGTTGCTACGACAATGAGAAGGGTTGCTGGACAATGAGAGGGATTGCAGGACAATGAGAGGGGTTGCTGTAACAATGAGAGGGGTTACTGGACAATGAGAGGGATTGCATTACAATTATAGGGGTTGCTGCGACAATGAGAGGGGTTGCTGCAACAATTAGAGGGATTGCAGGACAATGAGAGGGGTTGCTGCAACAATGAGAGGGGTTGCTGCAACAATTAGAGTGGTTGCTACGACAATGAGAAGGGTTGCTGGACAATGAGAGGGGTTGCTGGACAATGAGAGGGATTGCAGGACAATTAGAGGGGTTGCTGCAACAATGAGAGGGATTGCAGGACAATTAGAGGGGTTGCTGCAACAATTAGAGGGATTGCAGGACAATTAGAGGGGTTGCTGCAACAATGAGAGGGGTTACTGCGACAATGAGAGGGGTTGCTGTGACAATTAGAGGGGTTGCTTCTTACCTGGCATGCCACACATATCTCCTGTACTGCTCGGACAGTGAGGAATGTTCAAGGAAACTACTACGCTCTGAATCAAGTAACCATCCCTGCTTTCGCCTCGAGTGATTCTGAAAGCAAAATATTTGTATTGCTGGATCGGGAATCGAACCTGTGTTCTTACGAATACGAGGCCAGATTATCCCCAAGTACAAAAACATGCTAGCTCTAATTTACAGTTCACCGTATCTACCATTATCTACATAATTCCGTATTTAAAATAGAGCAAGAGGTATTATTATTATTGTTATTATTATTAACAATAACGATAATTGCGCTTTCAATCTGACAAAGTTCCCTGTGGAACCGGCGCTGGCCTCACCAAACCTCCCCTCCAGGTGGCCGATACCTATTAAAAGGTCATACCTGGAGCGATTCTTTCTACTTTACTTTAACTCCCGCAAGCGCTGGATTTAAATCGGCTCTTTTTGTTCGCAGGGCACCACCGGGAACTTTGAATTTTGAACTTCGTCATGCTGCTCCGAAATCAATTTAAAATACAAAATCTAAATACTTACATTGACACACACATACCTACTCGCACTCGCGCTTGTCCTTCTTCCACGGGAAACGTTGAGCATGACGGCACAACCTTATCACACTGTCTGCCTGAGTGCGCCCAGGCCTGTGCTGGACTCAGACATGGGGAACAGCCGGTAACCAGAGTTGTTCTCCGCCTCCTCGCCCACCGGGCGCAAATAGGCATCGTTCGAACCGCACTGCAGACTTTCTTCGCTCGTCTCATTCGCACGCACATTCGACTACCATTCGCAGGCCTTCCGGTCAGGCCATCCTTTAAGAATCTTCGATCCTTTCGTCGTCCGAAATCACGTTCCTTGGCCGTCGCCGGGGGTAGTTTTCCATCAGGTATTCCTGGAAAAAGAACAAGTCTCATCAGGGAAATGGTGTCACGTTCGGGTTTGTCATATCCGGGTTTTTGTAAGGAGCTGACCGAGGGGAAGGACTAATACCTGACCACGGTATACCCGGTGAAGGGCTTACTATTATCAGAGGTGCCCCTCCCGCACGTGTGGACGGCATCCTGGAGGATCTGGGACGGGTCGAATACCCCCCCCCCCNTGCACTCCTTGAGCAAGCCCAAGAGTGCCTCTTTGTTTGTGGACAGGCCCACCTGTTTTCAATCTGACGAATGGCGTCCCTTTCCGCAATTACAGCCAGTGTGCGCGCATGCGCAGCGTTCAAAAGTTAATTTCTTATTGGTCGCTATTCTATTGGTAAACCACAAACCTGGCCAAGGCTCTAGTACACAAACTTGAAGTTGTTATTATTCACGCATGGTTACTTCCAACTTTTCTGCAGATCTACTTTCAGGCTATTCCTCCGCCTCGGGCAAGAAAAAAATTTAACCAAGTCTCGAAAATAACACCGAAGGGACAACAGACCGTATCTGTACGCACTCAGTTTAATTATATTTTCAATGAGAACTATTTCCTACTAGGGATTACCAACAGACGTAACATTCTCTCTCTGATTTCATTCATATCAATAACAATTGCAATATTACAAATTTATAGATCAAATTTAAGTGAACGTTTAATTTAACCAACGATAAGGTAGTCTACTTGTATATTTACAGTCATGTAACGCTTGTGATACATGCCATATTTATGAAACAACCAGACACGTCATAAGTGGGGTGATTTTTCAAAGGTTTGATTCATAATTGTGAGGATACTGGGGATAGACCGTATACACGACTCTGCCATGCAATTATAACTACGGTGATTTGTTTCTATATGTGTGTATTTACATTATTCGGCGAAAACAATTCTGATATCTAAGGTGCAAGGATTTCTCATTGTGGTTTTACTTTGTCATATATATATATATACACACACAGGATGATTCTAAAATCATGGGACAAACATTTAGGGGTGGTAGAGCTCACTAAAACAAACAATTATTGTATAGGAATATATGGGCGGGAGTGACGCGTTGAGGCACAAACACAAAAATAACACATGAAATGCAACACATTGTTTATTTACAACGTCGCCGCTAAATGCCTTTTTACAGCAATGTTTATAATAATTGCTCAAAATTGCTACCACCGACAGTAATGCAAGCTTGGTAGCGTCGGTGGAGTGATTGGCGAACAGATTCAAATACGCCGGGTATTTCACGCACGCCACCATTGTCAGCCAATCACGCCATATGTAGAGGTCGCCAAGCATGCGTGACTGTTGGTGGATGCATTTCCAGCAACTGTTTTAACATTTTCTGTACGGAATCACTCGTTAAGTATGCTGCTAATGAACATTTTATGTTTCAGTTAATGTGTTATGTTTTTGTGTTTGTGCCTCAACGCGTCACTTCCGCCCATATATTCCTATACAATAATTGTTTGTTTTAGTGAGCTCTACCACCCCTCAATGTTTGTCCTATGATTTTAGAATCATCCTGAATATATAAACACATATATGTCAATACACGACGAATACAATAATTGTTTAAGAGTAAACGGGCATCATTTCCTTAGAAAATCGCAATGAAAGTAATGTTTGCGTTAAAATCTACATTCGCGTATTTGAAATCGAGTTACTGGTTATCTATTAAAAAGTTATACGATTAAAATATCAACTACCCCACCAATTATTCATAAATGAGCCCATTTCGAAAATGTACAATCATCCGTCAGAATAACAAAGATAAGTAGCGGACACGACAGCGCGTCTTTCTATTATTGAATCACTTGAATGGAAATAGAAGTACTTGTGTGGAAACTGTAACATCTCACGACCGCTTTGCTTCTGTCACGCATTGTTTGCACGTGCTTCGAGCGTAACTTCATAAAACAACACGTTTTATCGCAAAACCACGCCACATGTAAATTTATGGCCTTTCGTTTCCTGTCGATAAGTTAATTATGTTTTATTGGCCTTAACGTCACAACGTCAGTAACATGCCTATAGAACTTATTGAAGGCAACGAAAAAAAATAAAAATAAAACACAGTGGAGTTATGAAATATTTTATTGCTACCGAGTGGAAAGAAGATTAACAAGGCGTNAAACGTCAGTAACATGCCTATAGAACTTATTGAAGGCAACGCAAAAAAATAAAAATAAAACACAGTGGAGTTATGAAATATTTTATTGCTACCGAGTGGAAAGTAGATTAACAAGGCGTAGCTAAAAAAAAAATATTCAAACAGAAATTTCTCATAAATTTGAAAGAGTGGTTTGTATTTAACGGAACGTTTGAACAGCAGATGGTATTTTTCTGATAGACTGCAATGAAGTTGATTGAGAAAGGTCTTTCGCTGCAGTAATTGAAACACCCACGTTATTAGTTTTTTAAATGTTAGATTTATTAATCGCCGCAGTTTGTAGTGTGGCGTCGAGAGGCGACTTCGGCGGTAACACGGGATCCTGATGACGCGCGCTTTTCAAAAAACACTACGCACATCGTATCCAGCTGTTTTTTTAAGGATATGAAAACAGCATTACTGGATACCGGAAAAAATCGCGAGTTCAATGACCTGCAGGCTAGACTCTACAGTCGTATGTACAAATATGCCGATATCAACTGCACATTGGTTGTCTGCTATCACAGTGGAAGGCGACGATTGGACCACCATTCTCCAGGAAGTGTCAAATACGGCATGGGGGCAATGGTTTTAGTTGTATAAACGCGTGTGTTTTGAATTCTAGCTTGTCCTAAAATGAATCCGCGAATTCTTCAGGTCTGTAAGCATTACACGTGTGTGACTGACCAACGTTTCGAAAGGTTTAAAGAAACTTTTCTGGCTTAGACAACAAATCGCGATACCAACGAGGTAGAAATAAACTCCACAACAGGATGTAATCTGATCTCGTTACCTTACAGCCACAGCGGGAAAAGTGACAATGTGTATCTTGCTCAAGTGCGTGTACGTCAGTGAGATTGGCAGACATCTAGGGATGACTAGACTAGAGTAGAACTAGACTAGAGTAGAACTAGATTAGAGTAGAAATAGACCTTACAAGCCTTTATACAACAGGCAGGTTACTCCTGGCGAAAAAATAACACGAAAATGTCTTATAACACTTTTTTCCTAAAGTGATTATTATGGGATCTACGCGCCCCCAAAATCCACGGTTTTCAAAGTAATTACGTTAAAAAAATATCAGGAACTACTCACGATAAGCAACAACTCGGCGAATAGTGTTTTGTAGAACGGAGATATTACACCTGCAGAAATGCAGTTGGTAATATCAACCGGGGGGTTCATCAGGAAAGTAGGGGTTGCAGCCTGTGTTTTGTTACGAATCAGCACCCTTATTTGAACGGGTTGAACAGACGGACACTCTAAATATTATGAAACTGTGCGTTTGTTTGTGTGCACATATTTGTATATTAAAAACTTCTTATGTTATGGTGTTACTATTGAGCAGTGCAATTCACATGGGTTTTGTTTGTTTACTCATGATAAATGCCGTACATGGCTTCTGGCCTGTAATAAAAGCTTCTTAAACGTGGAATGGCATCTGTGATGTATGTATCCGCAGACAGAGTGCTTCAGTTTTATTTTCAGTTTACGTAACACTATAAACGTGACGTTAAGACAAGGAGCTGATTTTCCTTCATCCTCGCCCTAATTGAATGCAAGCAGCGCGCCTGCAAACAAACGTGCGGTTATTGACGGGGATATGCGTTGCTTTCAGAGGCAACCTCGAGGAAGCCAGATAGCTGTTAAGTGTGCAGAGGGAAGAGGCATCCATGCCGATCCCGCCAGGCGATAAAAGCCAGTGGCGATCCATCACCAGGGCTCGCTACACTCGACAAGCTGTAGCCAACCCCGTGTCGCCGTGTATACCTCCCCCTCCCCTCGAACACAAAGCACTCACGTCTCTGTAACACCGCGTTATTTGAAACCAAGGCGGTGTTACAGTCTTCTCACTGCAACCTCACACTTTTTGAATCAAACTTTTGAAAAATCAAGTATGACGTGTCTGCTCATTTCCTAAACATTTCAAGCATTACAAGGGGTTTATAATTATGTTTACATTCAACATTTCATTTTGGTTCAATTGGACCGTAGCTTATATTTTATCTATAAAATTATAATATTTAATTTAAAATTACTATAAATAAAAGTAGGGAGAGAATAGGTGTGTCGGTAACGCCCAGTAAGGAATGCATGCAGTTTCTACGCAAAATGTAATTAAACTGAGTGCGCACAAATGTGGCGCACTGTCCTTTCGATGTAATTCTCTAGACTTAATTAAGCTTTGTTTACAGTAGGCATGGAATGACCTAAAATTATAACNCTTAATTAAGCTTTGTTTACAGTAGGCATGGAATGACCTAAAATTATAACTTTAGCAGAACTTCAGTAAAGTTGGGGCCGCGGTGGCTGAGTGGTCAGACTGGTCGCGTACCACCTAGGGCGAACCGGGTTCAATCCTCAGCGGGGTCACTCCCAGATGTTCGCAAGTGGGGATCGAGCCAGACGATGCCGCTGGTCAGCGGTTTTCTTGGGGATATCCCGTTTCCCCCGCCCTTGCATTCTGGCACTGCTCCATCGTCACCTCATTTCACCCTCGTCGGCTCTCAANATTATAACTTTAGCAGAACTTCAGTAAAGTTGGGGCCGCGGTGGCTGAGTGGTCAGACTGGTCGCGTACCACCTAAGGCGAACCGGGTTCAATCCTCAGCGGGGTCACTCCCAGATTTTCGCAAGTGGGGATCGAGCCAGACGATGCCGCTGGTCAGCGGTTTTCTTGGGGATATCCCGTTTCCCCCGCCCTTGCATTCTGGCACTGCTCCATCGTCACCTCATTTCGCCCTCGCCGGCTCTCAACTAAACATCCCAGTACAGTTGGGAGTAACCATGAACAGACGACAGTAGACCCATCTGCCTATCTCTTGCTGGGACCAATGAGCAAATAGAAGCTCGAGTCTACATAAGACTGCATAGTCTAGCCTAGAGGCCATGGAACGTGCGAAACTCTCCTCGTTTCTAGTTACTACAAACACATGTGGTTTCTCAAAGACTGGCGTCTCTAGAATGCCAACCCGCTGTGCTTTACTCACACCAAAGTCCATTTTAACACTTTCAACACGATGCCCATATCCGTTACGGCCAACTATCCGTTAACACCTGCCTCCGTTTTAAAAATCTCATACACCTACCTAAGGTATTCATTTTTCATTTTGGCAAGCAACGAGCGCAAAATGGAACCATTTTCCTTCGAAACAGATCGTTCGGCGGAATAAAACCTCTCAACCATAAAATACGTTACTGAAAACTCTCCGCGAGTACGACTAGTGTTATTTGTGCACGCAAAGTTGGCAACGCCTTCCAACACAGCTAACCAATAACAGACGTTCGTCGGTACAGCTGGCGAGTTCTACGTGAGCAAGACAGGCGACGTCGTGACGTAAGTAAAGTGCAACAGCCAATGATATGTTCGCATTTTATCGGGTACGTATAGACGTTTCGTATGGTCCATACGGTATGAGAAGGCCACTCACTTTCTGACAGGTCTGCGAAATTCAGAACCACCAACTCCGTAGCAGTGAAACAATTTTTACTATCATTGCTACAGCATTGTATCACCTGACTGGTCGCTTCGTTGTGTATATTTTAGTGTTGGCACCGTAAGAAAGAAAATAGTTCATAACAATAAAATTATTTACTTAAATTTTAAACATAAAGTTGTATACTTTTTTTTCACTAAAAGTAATTATTTTGTTTTTATAAACTGTATTGGGTATGTATGCCGATCATCTATGAAATATAAAAACATGTTAATTTTACGTCCTAAGATGTGTGGAAGTGATGGTTCAAGTGCGTAATTTCACCCAGTATCGAAAATTGTCACCAAAAAAAAAATCTGACGAAGTGAAGCGTTGTTTCGTCTCTTTCTCAACATCGCTTCCACTCTTTCTGCCGTGCGCAGGAAGATTGAGTGGGTATCGACGAAAACAGCTTGACACAAAAAAAAAATTCCCTCGTCAGTTCCAAAATATTTTCGGAGCTCGACAACGTCTCTGAGATATCTTGTATTTCTAGATACAAACATGGCCGGTGTGAGGAAGTTGTAAACCTCTCCGAGCAACTGTTCGTGGTGAGCAGGGCTAGCGGGTTTATCCTGGAGCAGAGTGTAGTCAAGCGATTCGAACAAACACGGACAGCGGAGCGAATATCGCCCGCCTAAATGAAAACAATAATTGTTTTATCCCGACGGGAGGAAGTTTTCATTCACACAGTCTCCCCCAACCACCAAAGTGTAAGCGGTGAAATCGCAGAGAGATGGTAATGCGAGGGCTGTTTAGCCACCGTCACAAAAGAAGGAGGCTTATATGAAAATCCTCACAGCGCGGAGGAGGGAGAGGTTTCTGTGAACAGGGGGTTGGAGGGTGGTTGGGCAAAAGTAGGGGTGCCAGCTGTTACGAAATTTTCTGTATCCTGGGGCTGATGAGAGTATCCCGTGTTGACATAGGAGAGACGTCATATATCCCGTACCTCAGACTGCTCCGAAAATAAAATGAATATCTATAAAACGGTGTCAATAATGTACCACTTCCGCAATTGCAAGTACGTTTACTCTGATCGCCACAGATAGTTACAGTTGACGCCGACAGGTGGCACTAGTTAACAAGTGCATTTGCGTAAGTAGTTCTTTCCGAGAGGAGTACAGCAACTCTTCTTCCAACGTGTGTTAGTGTCTGTTTCAAAGGCGATTAAATAAGAAATTCGCATCACACTTAATTATGACTATAGTCGAACTAACAATTATTAAATGGTTGTATATTTTCAGAGAAAATGTTGACTGATGCATAGTACTGCTGACTTTTGCACATTAGAGATAATATTTCAAATTGTTTTTTGTTTTTATGAAAATTTATCTTTATCACTTTTTTGTTTTGGGTCAGATATCATGTGTGTCGAGTTGTCGGATGCGTCCGTAATGGCAAATGTGTAAAAGTTGGTAACCCTCGGCGGAAAAAGTGGCAGAGGAGTTAGCCAGGGGGAGGGTGGGGAATTCCGTACCACCCCCTCCTCTGTCCCAACATCACCCCCCTCCCCTCCTCGAGGGGGCGAGAGGAGCCGCTGTGCAATTTGAATCGCCACTTAATGAAGTGCGAAGGCGCTCCGTCGAGCGCGGTAATCGATACGCCTTTCCGAGTCGCTGAGTCGGCTCTTTCCCGCCAAGCAGTGACTTCCCCCCAACCTCCCCTGCAGCAGCTAGGAGCGGGCAATAGTATTATGGAGGAAGTGCTGGACTCGGCTGCGGTCTGTGAGGTCCCCTCGGGCGGCACTGATCTACTGCTGCGCTAGCTGGAGGAAGATGGTTACTTCATGGCCCGTCATATTCCTACTCACCTCAGTCGTACGTCTGATAATCTGCGAGACAGACTGTTCATGGTGTCAATCGAGCACTTTGGAAAGTCCTGCTTAGGATAATACACTTCTCATTTTGTATGCTTCCGCTTTATGGGAGAGAATAACTTTTTACTTTATCCATTGGCCATCCGTCTCCAAATTATTTTTGATAATTTCCCTGACAACTTAACTGTGATCCTGCATGCTCGCGTGTAATGGATCTTACGTGACGTTATGGGCAGATAAGTTAAGTTTGTACGTGACGCGCCTCGGAATGTCGACCCTACGGCCCACACCTCCTTCGCTCTCACCCGCACAGACTGTATCAAGGTTTCGCTCCGGCCACCAGGCTGTTTACCTTAGCTACGGCAGCACACACAGGAAAAAAATTACGTAATAGCTTCTTATCTGAAGTTCCAGTAAAAGAAACTACACTGATTTAAACAGCCGATTGAGATTAAAGTGTAGTATATTTCGATAAGTTAATAGAGTTNTAAAGTGTAGTATATTTCGATAAGTTAATAGAGTTTGCGGAATAAACTAGACTTGAAGCACATATCATCAATTGTTCTTGTAAGATGCAGACAGAGATTGTTGAAACAATTCGCGTTAGAAACCTTGGGCGTTTTTCCTTCAAATATCAAGGAAACACTCGTACTAGCATAGCTGCAACTACATTGAGGAATAGGTGTGTGTCAAGTGTGGCAATAGTACGGCGGTAAGTTGAGCACAGAGACGAATCGACCAGGTGGTGGCGTAGTTGTGCATACGGGAAAATCACATCTAAGATGTTTTCAATGTTAGTAATTGTGCGCCGGCTTCAAAGAAGAAGCCGCCGTATGCTTGCCCGCAGTTCAATTAGTTGCCTGTATTCTGCGCTTTACAATACTTCCTTATCCGTTGGTTATATTAAGCTGGACTCACAACTGTCTGTGGCGTCCGTCATCCGTCACCCGTCGCATGGTCACGTGATCTTCAACCAACCGCAGGAAAACTCTTTTTCTATCCGTCCATTCTTTAAATATTTTCCAAAACTCTGACTCTCGACGGACGGACGGACGAGCATTCCTTAGACGTGAATGAGCACTTTGAAATAAAATGCAAGGCGGTGTATTTGTGTTTTATTATCTTTGGTGGTAAATTCAGGAATTTTACATGTAAAACAATTTAGTAGAAAATCTTATTAGGTGAAAAAAATTATTTCCCTAGAATATTTCTCTCTTAAAAATGTTTTTTCAAAAAAATATATANATCTTTGGTAGTAAATTCAGGAACTCAGAATGTAAACATTTTCAGTGCAGATTCTTATCCTGTAAAAATTATTTCCCCAAAAAGTTTCTCTCTTGAACACACAACCAAAATATTCCACCAAATAAAGAAAGATCGCGATGTTAAGTTGTCACACTAAAATTTCGCCGAACAGAAGGACTGACGTAAACGGATTGTTGTGAATCGCTTTCAACTGACGGAAGGAATCAGACGGATGACTGAGTGAGCGAGTCCAGCCTAGGCGTGTCGTCCCGAATGGCGGTTGGTGTAGAAGGCGAACACGCTATTGTACCAGCGACTGCCCGGAGTAATCCAGGCATGGGCGACTCGAACAATACCGCGCGCGGCCCGATTGCCCCGTCGTCGGTCTGCTCAGAGGACACCGATTGTCCCGTGGTAGGACAAAGGCGCGGCCCCGACTGATCTTCCAGTGTTGCCACACATCGCGGTCCTGCGAGGGTCCTGCTCCATCGTTACCTGGGCTCTCCGTGTCGCTTCTTCCTCAATGTCTCTCTGTGACTCACGTATCGTGTATAGTGTTAACCCCTCGACATACTATCCCGATTATACTCGTTCACGTGTGACGTGTTGCAGAGTAGATGACATGATGGTCCAGGACCAGAAGCTGGTGCCAACACAACAGCGACATCTCCTCGGCTAATGATACTAACTGCTGCTAATACCAACATTTCATTAGTCGTTGCTTCCGTTGTGATTTACCATTATAAATACTTATCATTAGGACCAGTGACTTTTCGCGTAAAAATCGGATCACACAGTAGACTTCAATACTATATACACACCTCAGCTGTTGTTATACCTCCATTGGCTGCTGGTGCCGTGTCCGTCTTTGACCCAGCCACTCAGGACTAAGTAACTCCGACACTGAACCTTCGTGATTCGTGCGCAAACTGTTAACATGGGCCAGAAGATTTTTTTTTGCCAATCGAAGAAGTTGGACGACCCTACAGTGCTTTGGACTGTATCTTGTCTCGAAATCTTTTCGCGAAATATCACGGTCCCTACCAACACACCACCCCGCTCGCTACTGCAGTCACAGACTTGTTCGGACTCACGCAGTCTCGTGCGACGTAAAACTCTATAATACACCGACTGTCCCTTGCGTCGTCGTCTGTCCGGGCCGGTATCGGAGATGTGTTGTATCGAGCAGGACTTTCCTCCCGGCACGCGCCTCCACCGGAAGATCCGAGAGAGAACGGAGGCACGTAGCACGTAACTTGTAACCGCGACGGAAGCACGTAAATCACAGTCCCTCCCGCGCTTCCTAACGAGCCGCGTGGCGGTCTGCGGACTGCGGCCGTATCGCATTTCAAATTACGTCTTCCGCCATCTTGCCTCGGGCCGCGCGCATCCCCCCTCCACGGTCCCGCCACGACACGCTGTTTAATTGGGCGTGCCACTTTCTGCCGAGCACACTCTGTCTAGCTCGGGTCTTCCAAGCCGTCACACCATCAAACTTTCCCGTCGGAAGGGGCCGCGGTGGTGTAGTGGCTAGACTACTCGCCTAACACCTGGTCGGACCGGTGGGGTCGCCCCCCCCCCCCCNGCTCTTGACATCGAGGTTTTGGTATCGCAGTCAGAAAAAATGCCCGTGAAGTTACGGTAAATACCGGTTATAGTATATTCGCGGTTTCTTCTCACTTTTTAAATCAAACCTTTGAAAATTCACCCCATGTATGACGTGTTCCGTTGTATGCTAATTGCCATATGCTTCCCAAGCGTTTTACACCTCTGTTGACGTAAAGGTATATTATTTTTCTTTAAGTTAAAGTTTAACCTATATTTTATTTATAAATTCAAAGACCTCATTTATAATAAATATGAATAAAAACCGTGAGAAAATATCTGTGTTGGTAGCGCCTAGTAAGAAATAGTTCTCGTGTAAAATATTATTAGAAACTAGTGCACACGAATTCGGTGCGTTGTCCTTTGGTGTAATGTTTTAGACGTAGTTAAGCTTAGTTTGTACGAGGCGGAGGAATATCCTGGAAGTGGATCTTTAGCAGGGCTTCAGAAAATCTTGAAGTTACCGTGAATACAGTATACAAACTGTCCGGACATCTGCGTTAAATTACGATCCCTTAGTTATTTTTTCAATAACGTTCTTTCCGTAAATTTTGCATAAACCTCCGTTAATTCACGGAACGTGTCCACAAACCTGCAATTTTTTTTAAAATCTGATCTTTATAAAAAGAGGTTACAAAAAATATTTTTACATTCCTTATGTGGGTAATTCACTGAGTATTAAATTGAATAAAAAAATTAAAAATTTTGTTCGGTTACGGGATTTGAACTCTGGAAAAAATGTCCACGCTGCAATACATTATTCACTCACCTAACACGCTTTTAAAAGACGCGGTGTTGTAAATACGGAATTTATGTAGAAAAAATTCATGTAACTGTTAGTTCCTAGTCATGTTATAGTGCGTGCGATTTTTTAAATATATATTTCACATTTACAAACAGGGGTTAGAAAAATAGTTTTATTATCGTAATGAACCACCGTGTATAACAGAGAAATTAAATAAAAACCTTCAAATATTTTGTTCTGTTGTAGGTTTCGAACACGAATCGAAAAATTAATAATTGATAACTCGAACCACTCACCTGCCACACCTTTACACGAAGTAATTCGTAAATATTGTATTTACATGAAAGTGAAGAACGTGTCTCTGTCAGTTTCAAGTCGTGTTAGAGCGCTTGCTATGTTTGTGGTTTATAAAACGAGGTTACACAAAATTGTTTTATTTTCGTTATGTGCGGGTTTCACTATGCATAGCCGAAGGTTTTGTCCTGTGGCGGAATTTGAACAAGAATGAACGAATTGGCACTCCATGAGTGGTTCGCCACTCACCTACTACTATTTTACACGAAGTAATATTGTCAAGATGGAATTTTAAACACGTCAAGTATCATCTGCATTGTTTTTGTCTCAAAATCGAAGCCATAATAATACGAAGAGCTTCAGTATTTTATATTTACGGAGCTCATTTCCGTTATCATTACGGTGTGCCTTTCCGTAAATTAAATCTGCATCTCCGTAATAGTTTTCGTAAACCTACAGAAATTTCTAACGGTGTAGCCGATGAGGGTGAAGTGAGGCGAGTGAGGTGCAGCGCCGGAATGAAAGGGCGAGGGAAACGGGATATCCCCGAGAAATCCCGCCGACCAGCGGCATCGTCCGGCACGATTCTTACACGTGGAAATCCGGGAGTGACCCGGCCGGGGATTGAACGCGGTTCGCCGTAGGGGGAGGTGAGAAGTCTAGCCGCTCAGACACCGTGGCCCCGGTAGTGTCTCATGGTGCTTCCGTCTTTCTTAGTCTTCATTCTGCACCCATCTCCTTCTTCCTGCGCAATTCCCCCCCCCCCTTCCACACACGAAAAACTATTGTCTTTACTTCTTCCCAACCCTCTTTTGGCCTTCATTGAGGTTTCATTTCTATACACAATACGCATCTCGTTTCCATACATTTTTTTAGCCAACCTCTCATCTCTATCTCTCTTTCTCTCTTTATCTTCTTAACCTTTGCATACCGCCACTCTCTTCCTTTCCATGTTCGCAATTTCATTTAAATTCTGAGCCAAATACTCTCTTTTTATTCGCACGGTTTTATCCTAAATTTAAGTTGTTTAGGCGGAAACTTAAAAAAATTTCTTATATAATCCGTTTACGGTTACTTTACACTTTTATGAAGCCTTGCTAAATTTCTACTTCCAGGATATTCCTCCGCCTTATGCAAACTAAGCTTAAGAGAGTCTAGAAAATTGCACCAGAGGAAAGTGCACCACATTCGTGCGCACTCAGTGTTATCATATTTAGCACAAGAACTATTTCTTACTAGGCTTTGCCAACACATCTATTTTCTCACTGTTTATATTCAAATTAATTATTAATGAAATATTATAAGTTATAAATAAAAATTCAATTTATCCAAACTAAGATAATTGTACGTTGACGTAGGTATAAAATGCTTGTGATTCATGGCCTATTTCGGAAACAACCAAACAAATCGTACGCGGGGTGATTTTTCGAAGGTTATATTCCAAAAGCGTGAAGAAACCGCGAATAGATGATACTTGATATCTGCAGGAAGGTCTTATCTCGGCATCCTCACTCAGCGTCCTTTCTGACTCGTCAGAACATCACAGGTATGTGAAACGTCCAGGTGTAACTCACATGCTCACAAACTATATGCTATAAGTTCATTTGCTAAGTTATCCTTTCGGGTATACTCACATGACTCTCTGCGTACCTACTGATGTGGGCGATATTACGTTCACACTCCATTTAGAAAGTGTCCCCTGAATTTCACCAAAAGATTCCTGCACATGCTAGATTTCAATACCCCATGGGTAGGGCCAGTAACTTTTCACGTAAAAAAAATCGGAGCACACAGTAGACTTCAATACTATATAAACACCTCAGCTGTTGTTATACCTCCATTGGCTGCTGGTGCCGTGTCCGTCTTTGACCAAGCCACCCAGGACTAAGTAACTCCGACACTGAACCTCCGTGATTCGTGCGCAAACTGTTAACACGGACCAGAACATTTTTCTAGCCAATCAAAGAAGCTGGACGACCCTACAGTGCTTTGGACTGTATCTTGTCTCGAAATCTTTTCGCGAAATATCACTGCCCCTAGCCATGGGCTAGCAGCAGTTTTCTTTTGCTTATTGGCGGCAAGTCATCTTCTATTGTCTCTGCTCCACGCGGTGGTGTACTCTTTGGTCGGCTCGGATCCCCTACCTTTTCCTCCCCTGTTCCCCCTCCCTTGATTTCCCCTCTGCCCCTGCTTCATAAAGTGTTTATTTATGATATAGCCAGTTTATTTAAGTTGTTGCACGGCTCGCGCTCCTTCTATTCTGNCAAGTCATCTTCTATTGTCTCTGCTCCACGCGGTGGTGTACTCTTTGGTCGGCTCGGATCCCCTACCTTTTCCTCCCCTGTTCCCCCTCCCTTGATTTCCCCTCTGCTCCTGCTTCATAAAGTGTTTATTTATGATATAGCCAGTTTATTTAAGTTGTTGCACGGCTCGCGCTCCTTCTATTCTGCGCCCTGCTGTCGCCTGATCGTGTTACCTGGAGTTTTCTACGGTGGATTAGTTCACCGCACTTGTCGTCCAACGGACGTGAAGTCGTGATGGGGCTCCTTGTAAGTTGTGTCGTCGCCTGAGCCGCCGAGCGTTAGGGCGATTAAGGCNCGGACGTGAAGTCGTGATGGGGCTCCTTGTAAGTTGTGTCGTCGCCTGAGCCGCCGAGCGTTAGGGCGATTAAGGCGGTGAGTCGTCGACAAAGTTTGTCTCTTAGTTGGGCTATTTTTAGTGTGTTGTGTGGCGTAGCTGTGTTTGTCTTGGGTAAGCAGTGATGTTAGTGTTTTTTNTTAGTTGGGCTATTTTTAGTGTGTTGTGTGGCGTAGCTGTGTTTGTCTTGGGTAAGCAGTGATGTTAGTGTTTTTTTTTTCTTTTCAAAATTGTTGTTTCGGTCGCCAGTACAAATTTGGTTTCGGTTATGACTAAAACCTCGTGTTGCTGTGTTTGCCTGTTTTAACATGTTGTGTATTGTCTCGTTCGCTGCCCAAGAATAAATTCCTTTTTTTAAATAATCATGGTGTCCACGACTCTGGCGCTGGGTGGTTGCCTACGTCGTCACTAGGGTTACCAGATATGTGCTACTCAAGAAGAAGACATGTTCATGCAACTGACATTAAACAAACAGGACACTTGCAAGAAAATTACACGAAGAAAGAGGACACAGAATTTTACAGTGTAAATACACAATATCATTATAATATGAAGCAAATTAGTTAAAAATATGTTACGTGCAAAATTGTATTCAAACATTTTGTGCCGTGACAAATAATATAAATACAAAATAAGTTAATAATAAAATTTTGCCAATAAAATATACATAAAGCCATAGCACACATGATATTCTTGACATTAACTTGAGAAGTAGGCAGAAAATTACAATAATTATTTTCTTTCTAGATTCACATAAAATGGTTAAAAATAATTTACATAATTTGCTAATTGCTCTTAACACTGGAATATTGCAATCTGAGCAAAGTTGAATTAAAAATTTTATAAATGCTAAAGCAATTAAAGCTATAAATTGGAGCATTATAAAGGAGGGCAGCTGTATGAGCCCAGAAAAGCCTTTGTTCCGTAAAACCAACACATTAAAAATTATTATTTAAAAAAACTATATAAAGGATTGAGATTTCGACGGAGGTGGTCGAATGACCCGTCAAAGCTCCTGCTGAATAAAAAGCTACTAAATAAGTACAATTAAAAACACGTTAGTTCAGAACCAATTTCGTGATTGGAGGATGCCAACTCTCACGCTTTTTATGCGTCTGCCAACCAATCAGCGACATTCAGCTTCGAAATAACTTAATTCCAATTGGCCGAGTCGAGTAGGAAACGCCTTCTCACACATACACGTGGTCAAAAATCAAAGGAAATGTACAAGTGCGTACGTACTAAGTTGATGTATGTATATATATATGTATATATATATATATACTACTCATAAATATTTTCTAGGAAAACATGTGGGCCGAGGGATGGCGAATCTCAGTGTCGATCACGAGTGGATTCTGGGAAAAGTTTGTTTGAATCTGATCTGATGCATGTTTCCAAAAATATACTCTTGTGGCACCTATATGTAATATGTACAAAACTAATGACTGGTAATAATATCAACTCATAAATATATTATTTAAGGAAAATAATTTTTAACGCTAAAGTTTTAGTTTGATTTGAATATTCCAATAAACGTTTTGTATTTCCAAGAAACGCCGCCTGTCATGTTAATATAATTACTTCGAAATACTTTTCCTGTAATTATATATTCCTTGATATTTTCTCCTACCTCAGAAATATAAGTAAACATAACATTCTGTCGAAGCTGTATTTTCAACTCTTTCCAGTAACCTCTGTTTCAAACTTCTGTACCTTTCCTTTAATTGTTATCNTCTGTCGAAGCTGTATTTTCAACTCTTTCCAGTAACCTCTGTTTCAAACTTCTGTACCTTTCCTTTAATTGTTATCTCTCTGCTTCTCCTCTTCTCTTACCTTCCACGTCACAGTCCATTCCGGTCTCAAATAGCTACCACCGTTTATTGCTGTTTGCTTGTTATTTCAATCACTTGCTCTGTTTCATCCTTCGTTCTATGCTCCGCCTCTTCATTTCTTACTTCAAGAGGCCGCTTCATCCTTAGAATTGTTTACGGAGGCGAACTTCGCAGCCTCCCAACTTCCGTTCGCGTCACAGTCGAAGTTATGCTGCTTTATATTNAATTGTTTACGGAGGCGAACTTCGCAGCCTCCCAACTTCCGTTCGCGTCACAGTCGAAGTTATGCTGCTTTATATTCACTTCAGTTGGCTGGTGATAGAGCAAGCGCTGGTAAGAACTTTCCTTAGATCCTTCTTTCAGCCCGTTTTAATTCTTCCATATAAATGTTCAAAATTAACATCGTCGAGGACCTGGACACGTTTAACACTGCCTAACTCGTTTACGTACGATGCAGTGTATTTTAAATGAAATTATGGCCAGTGTTGTGAGCTGCCAAAAACCAGAGCCAACACAGCCCTTGCCTTTCTATCATCGGTAGAGACCTGAAAAATTCGCGAGTTCAATGACCTGTAGGCTAGGCTCTACAGTCTTATGTACAAATATGCAGATATCAACTGCACATTGGTTGTCTGCTGTCACAGTGGAAGGCGACAATTGGACACCGTTGTCCAGGAGGTGTCAAACATCGTGTAGACCAATGGCTAAAGTTATATAAACGTACGTGTTTTGAATTCTAGCTTGTCCCGAAATGAATCCGCGAATTCTTCAGGCCTCTAGCACGTTGTTCACAGGTTGCAACACAAATGTGCTGAACACGAGTATAGAACACGCAAAATAATAATTTTATTACAACTATTAACTCAGAAATCTCGTGTAACCGAACGGTTTAAAAAGTTAAATACTACCACAAATAATTCAACAAAGCGTAATTTGCAAATTGTTACAAATATAAAATTAATATATTGTTACTGTGTAAGCACATGCGTGAAAATAGCTTTCGTAGGTTTAATATACTACAGTCTTCATTAGGGATAGTGAAATTTGGTGAAAAGTTTCCAACACAAGTTATATTTTAAAACGCTTTAGAATCGCTTACGTGTCATGATTGTATGAATTACTTGTTGACACGTGTTAACTGTCTGCACACGAATCGCGTAGGAGCCGTGTCGATGTTGCCGAATTCTGAGTCAAGTATGAAAACACTTTCTCAAGCAGACAGCAATCAATGGCAATAGACGAAATGCTGTTGGGTGGCTATAGTATTGAAGTATATCCTGTACTAGAATTGTATCGCAAAAGGTCACTAACTCTAGTCATCATCGAAGCATATCCTGAAATGAGACAAAGGCAACGGACCGCATCTGTGCGAGAGAAAACCTGGCGGCAAGCTGTAACATTGGAAAATGCATTAGATCCTTTGCAGTGATACACTTTAAATGTTACAATAAAACTTTTTCCGATGCATATTAATTGGAAACATTCTCATTTTTTTATCTGGCATCACGTTAGACTTCACCGCCCTGTGCATATTGGAGCCAGTGTCGTTTGTTTGTTGGTTTGTGCAACAGCCGACACCCAGTTTCCCTTTTGACTTTGTTTTAAGTGATTATTAGGGCCAGTGACTTTTCGCGTGAAAATCGGAGCACACAGTAGACTTCAGTACTATACACACACCTCAGCGGTCGTTAAACCTCCATTGGCTGCTGGTGCCGTGTCCGTCTTTTACCAAGCCACTCATTACTAAGTAACTCCGACACTGAACCTCCGTGATTCGTGCGCAAACGGTCAACACTGGCCAAAACATGTTTTAGCCAATCAAAGAAGCTGGACGACCCTACAATACTTTGGACTGTATCTTGTCTCGAAATCTTTTCGCGAAATNTTTTAGCCAATCAAAGAAGCTGGACGACCCTACAATACTTTGGACTGTATCTTGTCTCGAAATCTTTTCGCGAAATATCACTGCCCCTGGTGATTAGGCATTGCTGCCCTCAGTTCTCCCCCACTGGTACAAAGAGGTCAACGGCGGTACGAAATAAATTGTAGTTCTATGACAGTATTAATACCAACACACACATACACAAGTTCGAAGTATATTGTGTTTCAAATAATAACGCGAATTTCGCAGTTCTCCACCAATGGAGAAAGACATTAACAAACTGCGGAAATCCTTTCTCTTGCATTATTTAAAAACTAAACTGCGGGGTTGTGTTCCCTTTATAACAAGAAGTTGCACTTTTTTACGCGATTTAGCTGTTTACATTTAATCAGACTCACAAATTTCCATTTATAGTGCATCAGAATTTTTGGTGGCCCAGCTAAATGAGGAAATATCTTAAGGTAAGCAATAGTGAGAGGAAAAACGCTAGGCATCTACGTAACACAGTTTACTGAAAGCATAGTAATCAGTTAACATTTCTCGCGATAAATCATCGTGAATGCAAAACTGTACCCAAGCAGTACTTTGTAAAATGTTGAATTGGCGATGGACAAAATACAGACGCGGTCGTTTTAGCCACAGCGCTGCAGCCAGTAGCTAAGGAAGGGAGTGCGGGAGGAGGAAATGGAAGTTGAAAATGGCAGCTGTGGCCATTTCCGGTCGTTTTAAACTTCCCGGCCAGGATCACGATACGGCCGCCTGCGGACTCCGTGAAAACCAACCAGGCACGCTAAACATTTGATGGTTTTTATTTTACAAAATGAAACAATGGTGGCGGTATCTCCTGACAGATCCTTCTGAACAATCACACCAGCACCAACTTGTATATTTTTGTTTTCTTTGCGCTTCGTGCATGCGTCATTTTCACCATCGTGCAGAATGCTTAGAGGCTCGGACATTTTCACGAGATAGAGAGGTATTTGGATAAGGCATGGGAAAATTTCATGACTTATTAAAAAATTTATTTAAGATTATTTCATTATTGGTTTTAATTAGAGGATGTGTGAGTGTAAGATATCTGGAATGATGGCTGTAGATAGTTGGATTGAATATGTGTAAATGCGTAAATAATAAGTGTGAATTAAATGACTATCGCGTATTAAGACAGTGAGGGACTTAAATTAGTTTTAAGACTGGCATTAAACATTACGCTCACTGAGAATAATGAGTGTTATTAATAGTTGAGTTAGGTAGTTTAATGTTGTAAATAACAGTTGTGTGTATTTTCGTATCATAATAAATAAATTTAGTTATTTTTCGTTTTATTAAGACATACATCTCTCACCAAGACTCGGATAAGCTCCCTGGCTTCTTATAACAGGATTATAGACAAATGAAAAGGTAGCAATATCCTCTAACACATGCGGGCATTAACAAATAATTTTCGGCCAACCTGAGGAGTTACGTATGGATAGGGCCAGTGACTTTTCCCGTAAAAAATCGGAGCACACAGTAGACTCCAATCCTATATACATACCTCAGCTGTTGTTATGCCTCCATTGGCTGCTGGTGCTTTGTTCGTCTCTGACCAAGCCACTCAGAACTAAGTAACTCCGGCACTGAACCTTCGTGATTCGTGTGCAAACATTTAACACGGATCAGAACATTTTTTAGCCAATCAAAGAAGCTGGACGACCCTACAGTGCTTTGGACTGTATCTTGTCTCGAAATCTTTTCGCGAAATATCACTGCCCCTACGTATGGACAAGTAAAATATAGATCTGGGGAAATATCTAACGAAATTCTATGAGTACCACAAGCACATTAATAATGCATGCATTAATCTAGTTGGATGCGATGAATTTGCTACATGATTTAGCGGAGTGTCGAAAGTGTTGTAACAGTTTCACGCGCGTATGGCCTTGAAGGCCAAGTAAATAATTGCACTTGGACGTGAGCTGGAAAGTGTTAAAGTTGCCCCAACAGCGTGTCCACGGACGCCGACGGGCAAGAGCGATGAGTCGCTTCTAACCTACTTCACTCCGCAGTCCACCGTCACATCAATATTCCCACCCCCTTCCTCTCTCCCAGCCACCAAGACGCGTGTCACACATTAGTTCGTGTTTCTGAGCGTGAGTGCATTCGATACCCGCCCCTTGCTTACAACCCCATACACGCGTTTCACGTACGAGTAGGCATTCCTATGCGAAGCATTAAACAACTTAAAAACCTTGATTAGTTAGGAAAACAACAAAAACCGGCCCGGGGGTGAGCGGAGAGATATGGACGGCTCTTAACATCGAGGGTGTTGGGAGCTGATAAGGGTAAAGCGAGGCGAGTATGGAGCAGCGCCGGAATGAAATAACGGGGGGAGACGGGAGATCATCGAGGAAACCCGCCGAACAGCGGCATCGTCCGGCACAATTCCCGCGTGCGAAAATCCAGGGAGCGACCCCACCGGTAATCGAACCCGGTTCGCGTAGGTGGGAAGTGAGTATTCTAACCACTGCACCACTGCGGCCCCGTACACGCAGCCTGGGACTTGGGCAAGCAACTCTGAGGGGGTGACTGGAAAAATCTCATGACCTTCAGGCGATGCTTTACAATTATGTCAATTCGCGGTTTCTTCACAATTCTTGAATTCAACGTTTGAGAAAGCACACTGTGACGCGTGAAATTTTGCGAGTTCTTTTAGGCGCAGGAAATATTACAAACACCAGCACTTTCATGTTACTTCATCCGTAGTGAAGAAAATAAATGATAATCGAGTTATCAGCCAATCAACAAATGATTGTTGTTATATAGTGTAGGAAGCAGTGAGGAAATAGCTATTTCCAGGCTTACCGATCAATGATCTCAAATTCCACGTTGGCTAGATTTCAAAATCCTATGTGCGCAAAACAGTTTTCCTTTGATTATTGTCCACGTTCGTTTGTTAAAAGACATTTCGGTACTTGTCTGGGCCAATCAGATTACCGTTCCTCCGCTACCGAACTTCTGTGATCCGCGGGTAGATACGTAAGACAGTCAGCAATCAAAATCATCCAATCACACAGGTGGATCTGATCTCAAGTGTTTTGAAAAACAACCAGACAGGTACCATTTTCGCAATAACTGGGCATCGTTACCTGTCAGATGTCCCAAATTAATACGTATTTACACTTTTTGAGCCGGAATAACAGAGAAACTATATAAGTTAGTAGTCTGATTGGACTGCTTGTATTTAACGCTATAAGGACAACCTTGGGTGTGCGCGAATTTTAATGACAGTTACAAATGTTCAAAGCATTCGCAGTCAGTAGCAAGGACATCGTCTGCGACGTTATAAAACAGATCGACAAAGAGTAACTACGGTTTCCGAGGGAATGGATTCACAGGTGGTCATCAATCACCTCTCGTTGGCATCCAGTGTCCGTGGCTTTGCGGCGTGTAGTGTTCTTCAGAGTTATCTATATACAAACTTCTAACGACGTTAAATCTGGAGATCTGTGTGGATACTCAACACGTCCTCGTCTGCCTATCCACCTGCCAACAAAGGTTTCACCCTGGGAGCGACCGTAAGTCTCGATGGTAATGTGGTGGCGAACCGTCCTGCTGGAAAACAGCAGTCGTTATCTGGGTAGAGTTGGTGAACATCTCGCACAGTGTTTTCCTGCAACATGGTACAACTTTGACCTGACACAGTTTCGTCAAAGAAGTATGGCTTCACGAGTCCTGTAGCAGACATACCGCATCGCGCCGTCAACGAAAGAAGATAACAAGCCTGCTCTACCACAACGTGAGGAATTTCTCAGCCCGGTACACACGGTTGTAGCGGTTGACAGTTCCATTTAACTTGAAAGTTTGCCCGATCGCACCCAACAATCTCATCAGTAAAATGTTTTGTCGTAATCGCACATGTTCACGACCCACTTACAAAATTCGACACGCCTGAGTCGGGAAGTAACGTGGTAATGTACGGCCTCCTCTTTACTAGCTTTAAAAATGCGATTGATACTTGATTTACTGACACCTTACTCAAACTCAGCTTGCCGTACGGACTCCTGGGGGAACATGTGAATGTGTACAACACAGCTCCCACGCCTCATAGTCCGTTGTCATTTTCTTCCTGCAGCACCGTCCTTTCTTCACATCACACACAGTTCCGTCACAGTCAAACTTGTCACGTAATCGTGTCATTGTTACATGTGGCGGTGGCGCAGCATTGGATTGTGTCCTCCATAGTCTATTTTCTCAGACACGTTCTCGTATTTCCGATTACAATTTAAAACAAACTTACGTTTCTCGAAAGAAACCCTTTTCACCTCTGTCTATTCCTCTGCAACTGCAGTGCTGCCGCTCGTGGCTTTAAACGGAACTGACAGCAGCAGAATGGCTACACATGCTCGCACACACCCAACGTTGTTCTTATAGCATCAAATACACACGGCCCCATCAGACTGTCTTTAATAGTTTCTCAGTTATAAAAGCACAATTAAAGTAAACATTAATTTGGAACATCTGGCACTGGTTTAGAGGACTGCAAAATATGTGTTATTTAATTGTGTCAGGTTGAACTCCACGAAACTGCGTGTAGCCAAGTCGATATCGTCCGTTGATTGGCTGCTACTACAGCGAAACTCAATTGACCTTGTGACCTGGTTGTGCGTCGTATTACTAAGTTGTGAAGCGATGATAAAACTAGTATAAATGTACAAGGTTCTGTTGTTTAATATTACGCAAATAACATTAGGATTTTTGCCTATTTTCGTGATACGAAATATAAATCTCGCAATTTGTTTTCGCTTTCGTGGCACTCCTGTGCGTTTCCAGCGTTCGAATAGTGTTTGCAGCCTAAGATGGAATATAAGGTAGAGTGATTATTCTAACTGCACAGTAACCACTCTCCGTGCGTCAACGTTTGGCCGGCCAACGTCAATATAAAAAACAACGTGGATAGTACTTGACGTTAGTGAGTGAAGATATTAATGCTGTTCCTAACATCGAGGTATTGAGAGCCGATGAGGATGAAGCGGTGTGAGTATGGAGCAGCGCCAGAATGAAAGGGTCGGGGAAAACGGGAGATCCCCAAGAAAACTCTTACCAGCGGCATCGACCGGTACGATTCCTACATGCGAAAATCCAGGAGCGACCAAACCGGGAATCGAACCCGGTGGGGGGCAAGTGGTATGACTACTACACCCCCACGGCCCCCGAGTCGACGGTAGAACATTGTTAATGTAAGTGCTTCGATAGTGCGAACACTTCGTATAGCCTAGTTTTAATGGAACTTTGATGTTTCGAAGTAAGTCGAAGTGTTTTATTCACATAGAAAGGCGCGCGTGTTGAAAATTCGAACGCAATCAAACGTGTCAATCGCTGTTCATCACGTGGCTTCGACAGTTGCTCTGGCGAATGTGACTCTATGACGGATACACGGACGCAGAGGACTTAACATTGTCGTACGACTACGGGCGTGTGTACCACGTCGAAGTAACACGACGCGCGGAAACTGGGGCAAACATATCACTAGCGCTCCGTCTAACAAATCAGCAGCGTAGGAAAAGCGGACCTGGGGTGCCGCAAGGAGCTAGGTGGCGACATCTAATTCCCTGGGGTCTGGAGGGGGGTGAAGGGGGCGCATGATTAAAGAAGTCTTGCTCCCTGGGGGGTAGCTAGCTACCCTTCGCTCCGCAATCCCACAAATACCGTCTACCTCCAACCCCGCCCACCTCACGAATACCTCCCTAACCTCTTTTAAAGGCGGAATTTAATTCGGCCGCGGCAAGGACGACGCCCAAGGATAACGCGCTTCCTTCGACTTCTCCGCGCTCAATTCCTTCTCCTCCTCGTTCTATCCCCCCCCCATATAACATACACTCTCCGTGCTCATCAAGACGCCATGCTCACGTAAGGAGGCCGGACCTGCGATGGCGTGAGCCCAGCCCCGCACGGTCCGTCACGGTGATACTTCCAGAGAAGAACTCGACACAAGTTGTATTTCAAAACAGTATGAGTAGGGCCAGTGACTTTTCGCGTAAAAATCGGAGCACACAGTAGACTTCAATACTATATACACACCTCAGCTGTTGTTATACCTCCATTGGCTGCTGGTGCCGTGTCCGTCTCTGACCAAGCCACTCAGGACTAAGTAACTCCGACACTGAACCTCCGTGATTCTCGTGCGCAAACGGTTGACACGGGCCAGAACCTNACAGTAGACTTCAATACTATATACACACCTCAGCTGTTGTTATACCTCCATTGGCTGCTGGTGCCGTGTTCCGTCTCTGACCAAGGCCACTCAGGACTAAGTAACTCCGACACTGAACCTTCGTGATTCTCGTGCGCAAACTGTTAACACGGGCCAGAACCTTTTTTTTTTTTAGCCAATCAAAGAAGCTGGACGACCCCTGCAGTGCTTTGGACTGTATCTTGTCTCGAAATATTTTCGCGAAATATCACTGCCCCTAGGTATGAGGCTGTTTATCTTTGTTGGTGCGATGACCCCAAGCATGCTTGTTCACGTCTTACGAGTCGCTGGATTGGTGGAATCGTGTTCGGTGCTGTGCAAGTCCGTAAGCTAGCGCCAATAGGGATATCGCTTGGACCTGGTCAGTGCTGCTGGTTGCCGCTGACACACAAATTGTTATATAATCGGTTGCTTCTTGTGCTATTGAGCTATTGGAACTCTTTCCGTGGGTTAGAAAACGTCAGTTGTCAAAAAAAACTCGAAAGCACTGACCACGCAGCTCTATGTGCAAGGTGGAAGGGAAGGGGTGAAGAGAGGGTGTTCATACCGAGGGGAGGGCTGGATGGAGGTGAGACGAGGATAGACGCCTTGTGCGACAACCGCGCTTACACGAGACGATGCATCTTATTTCTGCAGCACGAGACATCAATTACAAGTAGGGACACTGATATTTCGCAAAAACATTTCGAGACAAGATACAGTTAAAAGTACCGTGGGGTCGCCCAGCATTTTTGATTGGCTGAAACATGTTCTGGTCGGTGTCAACTGTTTGCGCACGATTCAAGAAGGTTCAGTGTCGGAGTTACAGAATCCTGAGTGGCTCGGTCAAGAGCGGAAACAACACCAGCAGCCAATCGAGGCTCGACAACAGCTGAGGTGTTTATATGATATTGAAGTCTGCCGTGCGCTCCGATTTTTGCGCGAAAAATCACTGGCCCTAATTATAAAATAAGAGAATTGAACTTTTGACACTTAGTCGTGTATAATTGAGAGTGCGTATTCTCTTATTGTCAAGATAAGACTACATGAGTGATATGTTGGAGGGACTTGTATGCCTTTCGGCGAAGGAAGGAAACCAGAGCAACTGTAGGCTGCGATTGAGTAGAGTTTCTCTGGGTTGATATACTTTAGTAGATATGTTGAGGAGGGTCTAGGGCACTGCGTGGTCAAGATAGGCATTCTAGGTCGTAGGACTTGGAGAGACTGAATTGGGAAGACGGGAGGCAGTATGAGTGAGTGGTAGAGCGGGAAGCACTATCTCAATATCAGGGTTTGTGGTAAGAGGAGTACCATCGGCTATAGACTGGTTGATGGTGTGGTGTATGTGGTCTGTGTTGGAGGGAAGGTGAACTTAGAAATGGGACTGAATTATTTGAGGAATTTCTCATCTAGAGCCTTTATGGTGGTTTTCTCCTTTTTCATTACTGTAAAAAAATTAGTTTTCAGAAAGAAGAATGCATTTTTACAATTTTGCCTTTAAATATATATGGAAGTCATGTTTCGGTATTTCGAAGTTTATGAACATGTTATTGTTTGTGTTGTTTAAAATTATAACTTTAAATTAGATTCCTATTGAGAAAACATTTAGAATTTTTCCGCAATTATATCTAGCAACTTTAATTGTGTTGGCCAATAAAAAAAAATTTTCCTCTCCTGGCGAGATCTGAAAACCAAATTGGGTCGAATAAATTTTCTCTTTTTCTGTAACTATTGATTTTATTTATTTATTTATTTTGGAATGGTATGTATTCCATCCTTCATGTAACAAATTTCTTGGGCGGTATTTCCGGACGTTGTTTCGGAAATTGTGGTGGATCCTAGGCGACTAATACATCAGCCACAAAACCTATCATGCTCTCCGAAATTTTTACAATAAACCACCGTCATTACCAATAATAAACAGATGGGGAATACAGTTACCACGACACGTACAACCAACACCGAGAATAAGTTGGGTTTGGGCGGCTCTTAACATCGAGGTCTTGAGAGCCGATGATGGTGAAGTAGGGTGAGTATAGAGCAGTGCANTTCCGGACGTTGTTTCGGAAATTGTGGCGGATCCTAGGCGACTAATACATCAGCCACAAAACCTATCATGCTCTCTGGCATTTTCACAATAAACCACCGTCATTACCAATAATAAACAGATGGGGAATACAGTTACCACGACACGTACAACCAACGCAGAGAATAAATTGGGTTTGGGCGGCTCTTAACATCGAGGTCTTGAGAGCCGATGATGGTGAAGTAGGGTGAGTATAGAGCAGTGCAGGAACGCAAGAGCGCATGAAACGGGATATCCCCGAGAAAACCCACCGACCAGCGGCATCGTCCGGCGCGTTCAGAAAAAAAATGACAAGCAATTAGAAGTGCGTCCCGCGTGGGAGGCGGTGCTCGTTCTCGATGCTGCGTTCCCGAGTCTGATAGCACTTGCTGCTGATAACCCACATCACAACCACGTTTTCACCCGTTGTTATATACAGGGTGATTCTAACATCATCATACAAACATTGAGGGGTGGTAAAGCTCACTAAAACAAACAATTATTGTATAGGAATATATGGGCGGGAGTGACGCGTTGAGGCACAAACACAAGAACATAACAAATTAACGGCCACCACGATCCCCAGATTTATCGAGTCTCGATTTATTCCTATGGGGGCATTTGAAAGCCCTCATGTACGAGACTCGAGTTGATTCCATTGAAAACCTCGTCGCTCGACTATCCCGTGCGGCTGCACGCGTGCGTGAAATACCGCCGCATAAACTTAGACAAGTGGTTAGTGAGGTGACTGCGATGGAAGCTTGCATTACTGTCGGTGGTAGAAATGTTGAGCAATTATTATAAACATTGCTGTAAAAAGGCATTTAGCGGTGACGTTGTAAATAAACACTGTGTTGTATTTCATGTGTTATTTTTGTGTTTGTGCCTCAACGCGTCACTCCCGCCCATATATTCCTATACAATAATTGTTTGTTTTAGTGAGCTCTACCACCCCTCAATGTTTGTCCCATGATTTTAGAATCAGCCTGTATAAATGTGCGTTTTCTATTCGTGGTTTATTCGCACTTCGCACCGTTGAAAAATCTCCCGTATATGACGCGTTTGCTTGTTTCCTTAATATGCCATGTATAACTAACGTTTTATAAGTACCACTCAAATTTTTACTTTCTCTATCAATTATAATATTTCATTTACAATTAATATGGCAAAAAACAGGGGGGAAATAGATGCGTTGGTAATGCCTAATAAGAAATAGTTCTTGTACACAGTATTATTAAATGCGCAAGAATGCGGTTTATTGTCCCTTTTGTGCGGTTATATAGACTTGTTTAACCTNAATGCGGTTTATTGTCCCTTTTGTGCGGTTATATAGACTTGTTAAACCTTTTTTTTTTGTGTGAAGCGGAGGGATATTCTGAAAGTATAACTTTAGTAGGACTTCAGAAAAGTTGGAAGTAACCGTGGGTGGAATATATATATAAGAACTTCATCCAAAAATTGTTTGTTGCAATGCTTAAAGTAATGTGTTTGTATGTGACACAAAGAATTTATAAACCGTGCCACCATGCGAGTGGTGAGTGCACGCAGTCCTCTCCCCTACGCCGTCGTACATCGACCTCCTGATCTCTTCTTCACTTCTTCTCAGGCACTCTCAGACATCCACCTTCCTCTGGTTCTTTTTCTTCACAAGTCATTCCTGTTTCCTGCTTTACATCATCGCCTGTCCTACTTAAGGAGTCCCGGCTTGACCCAGATCTCTTCCAGTTAACTTTGTTTCTCCGCATCGATGGATTTCTCACATTCCTCGTTCCCTCGCTACGATTTGTCCCGTTTGCCAAAAATTCCAGTACGATTTTTTCAGCTGCCGGAACTCTCACCGTAATTATCCTATCACCATTTTGATCTTTTTCACGCCTACAGTGTGATTTTTACTTAAACGCTCTCTCTTGCTGATTATGTTTTGGTTTTGAAACAGAAAACGGTGAGTATGCATATATCCCTTGGCATTAGTGCGGTGTTAATATATACACGCAAAGTATTAAAACATTTCCGTGCAGCCTAGAATTAAATATCCTGTATCTTTAGGGACTCCAGAATTCCGCGAAAATATTTCCGCGCGTGTTAGGTTTCTATTCCTTATTGGTCGCTTGTTTCTGTGAGAAAACATTTCCTTACTTGGCTGTTAAATCATAATTAGCAGGGCCAGTGACTTTTCGCGTAAAAATCGGAGCACACAGTAGACTTCANAATAATTGTTTGTTTTAGTGAGCTCTACCACCCCTCAATGTTTGTCCCATGATTTTAGAATCAGCCTGTATAAATGTGCGTTTTCTATTCGTGGTTTATTCGCACTTCGCACCGTTGAAAAATCTCCCCNTTTAGAATCAGCCTGTATAAATGTGCGTTTTCTATTCGTGGTTTATTCGCACTTCGCACCGTTGAAAAATCTCCCCGTATATGACGCGTTTGCTTGTTTCCTTAATATGCCATGTATAACTAACGTTTTATAAGTACCACTCAAATTTTTACTTTCTCTATCAATTATAATATTTCATTTACAATTAATGTGGCAAAAAATAGGGGGAAAATAGATGCGTTGGTAATGCCTAATAAGAAATAGTTATAGTACACAATAATATTATTATATGCGCACGAATGCGGTTTATTGTCCCTTTTGAGCCCGTTTAACCTTTTTTTTTTTGTGTGAAGCGGAGGGATATTCTGAAAGTATAACTTTAGTAGGACTTCAGAAAAGTTGGAAGTAACCGTGGGTGGAATATATATAAGAACTTCATCCAAAAATTGTTTGTTGCAATGCTTAAAGTAATGTGTTTGTATGTGGTACAAAGAATTTATAAACCGTGCCACCATGCGAGTGGTGAGTGCACTCAGTCCTCTCCCCTACGCCGTCGTACATCGACCTCCTGATCTCGTCTTCACTTCTTCTCAGGCACTCTCAGACGTCCACCTTCCTCTGGTTCTTTTTCTTCACAAGTCATTCCTGTTTCCTGCTTTACATCATCGCCTGTCCTACTTAAGGAGTCCCGGCTTGACCCAGATCTCTTCCAGTTAACTTTGTTTCTCCGCATCGATGGATTTCTCACATTCCTCGTTCCCTCGCTACGATTTGTCCCGTTTGCCAAAAATTCCAGTACGATTTTTTCAGCTGCCGGAACTCTCACCGTAATTATCCTATCACCATTTTGATCTTTTTCACGCCTACAGTGTGATTTTTACTTAAACGCTCTCTCTTGCTGATTATGTTTTGGTTTTTAAACAGAAAACGGTGAGTATGCATATATCCCTTGGCATCAGTGCGGTGTTAATATATACACGCAAAGTATTAAAACATTTCCGTGCAGCCTAGAATTAAATATCCTGTATCTTTAGGGACTCCAGAATTCCGCGAAAATATTTCCGCGCGTTTTAGGTTTCAATACCCTGCGGGTACACCAGCAGGTTTCTATTCCTTATTGGTCGCTTGTTTCTGTGAGAAAACATTTGCTTACTTGGCTGTTAAATCATAATTAGCAGGGCCAGTGACTTTTCGCGTAAAAATCGGAGCACACAGTAGACTTCAACACTATATACACACCTCAGCTGTTGTTATACCTCCATTGGCTGCTGGTGCCGTGTCCGCGTCTACGATTGAGCACACGTCGCCCATCAATAATACTTATGAGAGGTACTGTACACAGTAAGGCATCAGTGTCCAGTACTTTTGAAAGTCTTCTTTGCAGTTCATCTTATTTATCGAATTTTCCACCCCTAATTGACATGAATGGTTAATGCCAAAATTATGGAGCAGGCAGAACGTTGATTACTGATTGCATGATATATGCTGAACACAAGTACAACTCATATATAAAACATTACGAATTCGCAACACTTCAACTCTGAAATTAACGTGTGGCCGAACGGGTTAAAAAAGATAGAGTGGAGTGGAGATATTTAGGCGGCTCTTAACAGCGAGGTCTTGAGGTGAGAACGGAGGAGCGCCGGAGTGAAGGGGTGGGGGGAAACGGGAGATCANCGGCTCTTAACAGCGAGGTCTTGAGGTGAGAACGGAGGAGCGCCGGAGTGAAGGGGTGGGGGGAAACGGGAGATCACCGAGAAAACCCGCCGCCCAGCGGCATGGTCCGGGCACGATTCCCACGTGTGAACATCCGGGAGTGGCCCGGCCGGGGATCTAACAAGTTCGCCTTGGTGAGAGNGTCCGGGCACGATTCCCACGTGTGGACATCCGGGAGTGGCCCGGCCGGGGATCTAACAAGTTCGCCTTGGTGAGAGGCGAGCAGTCTAACCGCTCAGCCACCGCGGCCCCCTCTTAACGTCGAGGTTTTCAGGTTACTGACTAAAAAAAGCTTTATGCGAGGAAATAGTACTTGTGAGTAATGTCTACACGTTGAACAGCATTTCGTGCAAATATAGAATAANAAAGCTTTATGCGAGGAAATAGTACTTGTGAGTAATGTCTACACGTTGAACAGCATTTCGTGCAAATATAGAATAGTGAATTTCGGTGACGAGAGCTTTTAACTTCGCTACCTTTAAAAATAATTCTTAAAAATAAAATGAATAAAGTATAAACAAATCGCCTGATATAGTCAATCCACGGTAACTTCCAACTTATCTGAAGGCCCATGTATGACGTGCTCGCTGTTTTCTAAATGCGTTTATCTGTCACAACCATTTCATACTTTTATTGACATAATAATATAAAAAGCATCTTATTTGTTACTAAAATTAAATGTTATTTAAAAATGATAATGTTTTATTTATAATTAATGCTAATAAAACCAGGGATAAAACATGTGTGCTGGAAANAAAGCTTTATGCGAGGAAATAGTACTTGTGAGTAATGTCTACACGTTGAACAGCATTTCGTGCAAATATAGAATAATGAATTTCGGTGACGAGAGCTTTTAACTTCGCTACCTTTAAAAATAATTCTTAAAAATAAAATGAATAAAGTATAAACAAATCGCCTGATATAGTCAATCCACGGTAACTTCCAACTTCTCTGAAGGCCCATGTATGACGTGCTCGCTGTTTTCTAAATGCGTTTATCTGTCACAACCATTTCATACTTTTATTGACATAATAATATAAAAAGCATCTTATTTGTTACTAAAATTATATGTTATTTAAAAATGATAATGTTTTATTTATAATTAATGCTAATAAAACCAGGGATAAAACATGTGTGCTGGAAATGCCTAGTAAGTAGGGGCAGTGATATTTCGCGAAAATATGTCGAGACAAGATATAGCGCAAAGCACTGTAGGGTAGTCCAGTTTCTTTGATTGGCTAAAAAATGTTCTGGCCCGTGTTAACCGTTTGCGCACGAATCACGAAGGTTCAGTGTCGGAGCTACTTATTCCTGAGTGGCTTGGTCAAAGACGGACACGGCACCAGCAGCCAATGGAGGTATAACAACAGCTGAGGTGTGCGTATAGTATTGAAGTCTACTGTGTGCTCCGATTTTTACGCAAAAAGTCACTGGCCCTACTAGTAAGGCATGGGTATTGTGTAAAACAGCATTGCACCGAGTGCGCATGAATGCGCTGCGGTGTCCCTTGGGTGTAGTTTTCTAGACTCAGTTAAGCTTAGTCTGAACGAGGCGGAGGGATATCGTGTAAGTAGAACTTAAGCAGGGCTTCAGAAAAGTTCGAAGTAACCGTAAATAGACTATAGTAAACGTGTTCTGACAGTGGAGTGTCGAGGGCGCTTGAACCAGCGGTGGTGAACGCGGCGTTAGAGGGTGGTCGGGGAGGGGGAAGGGCAGGGGGCGTGTATGCCTGGCCGAGGGGTAGGGCGACACCACGCATGCGCGCCAGCACGCCGCGCCAGGGGAGGGGAANCCGGAGGGAGGCTGCGGTCGTGGACCAGAGGCTCGCATCTGCGTGAGAACGTCCCCGGAGACGACTGTCCGACGTCCTGCCTCAGGACACATGGCGGTGACCCTGCGTCCTAGCCGCCCCGCTCTGCTGCTGCTCGTCGTCTTGGTTATCTGCACGTGAGTACCTCCTGGGAGTGCCCGCCACACGGCTACTTCCTCCTGCACTAACTAAACACATACCTCATATACGTCGTTAAATAGCCATTTTCAAATTACGTACAATTTAAAAGTGCTTTTTATAATATCGAAATATTACATTTCTGATCATTTATTGGTAGGGGCAGTGATATTTCGAGATAAGATACAGTCCAAAGCACTATAGGGTCGGCCAAATTCTTTGATTGGCTAAAAAAATGTTCTGGCCCGTGTTAACCGTTTGCGCACGAATCACGGAGGTTCAGTGTAGGAGTTACTTAGTCCTGAGTGGCTTGGTCAAAGACGGAACACGGCACCAGCAGCCAATGGAGGTATAACAACAGCTGAGGTGTGTATGTAGTATTGAAGTCTACTGTGTGCTCCGATTTTTACGCGAAAAGTCACTGGCCCTACTTATTGGCTATTACCAACCTCTACCGGTAAGAGAATATAACGCTCAACAAAAATTGGTTATAGATAGCAGGCAACAAATCTCACAATTACCAACTTAGTGTGGTTTTTTTTTCGATAACTTTTCGCCTGAGTGTATTTATTATATTAAAACTTCTTTATTGGCTGATGAAAACGTAATTAGTCACACCCATCATAAATATTTTTATCTATACTCAAACTTTTTAAAAATTATTATAAGAGAATAACGTAGCATTTAAGGATTTTTTTTTCCAGTGAGGGGGGAAGAGGAGTGATATCCATTGCCCATTAAACTTTGACAAATTGTAGCTCTCAACNAATTGGTTATAGATAGCAGGCAACAAATCTCACAATTACCAACTTAGTGTGGTTTTTTTTTCGATAACTTTTCGCTTGAGTGTATTTATTATATTAAAACTTCTTTATTGGCTGATGAAAACGTAATTAGTCACACCCATCATAAATATTTTTATCTATACTCAAACTTTTTAAAAATTATTATAAGAGAATAACGTAGCATTTAAGGATATTTTTTTTTCCAGTGAGGGGGGAAGAGGAGTGATATCCATTGCCCATTAAACTTTGACAAATTGTAGCTCTCAACNATTTTTTTTTCCAGTGAGGGGGGAAGAGGAGTGATATCCATTGCCCATTAAACTTTGACAAATTGTAGCTCTCAACAAAAAAAAATATATCCAGGAATTTTTTGTTCTATCTCAAGTAATTTTAAGTATTTTGACGTAAGAATATTTATAATGTAATTTCTTTTAAAAGACGCGTACCTCACTATTAGCTGTAGTAGCTTATAGGCCTTGCGATATTTTATTTCTAATTTTGCATTAACTATCTTTTCACTGCATTTTGTCGTGGAGTTGAGGATAACGCAGTTGAGAACATGGCACGCGAAGTGCTAATTGTATTCGTTCTGCACAGAACGCGAGCAGAGTGCGCGGTACAACTATTCCCTCGCATGCGGAAATGAACTGTCATTCGTTATTGACACTTCGCCGTGTGTTCACCAAGAGCTACTGAAGGTAAATCACGCACAAAACACGCCGTTTACTGTTCCCTGTATGTAAGAGATCGTCACGCTAATACACACACCGCTACAAACGAACGTCATTTTTCTTAATTTGCGACTAACAAAATTGTACATTTATATCTGACAGAAAGTATTACCGTGATTGTAAGCCCCCCGCGTCAGTTGAAGGCTATTTCCAGTTTATATCTTTTGAGATTCCGCGGAAATATTCTTCAAGTTATGACGTAAAGCTAGAGAAAAATTTCGCATTGTTATTTGGTGACAAAATGGACTCACCCAATGAATTGTGATGTCCCGTTAAGCTTGTCAGCGAACAACATTTTATTCGATACGCCGGTGATTGATATTAAAACTCAGTAATCTGGTCTGAAGTTTACGCAGTTTCGTCTTGCGGGAAACCAGAACAAATCGAATCGCTGACTTTATCTTGTAAATACGAGGCGCTGACATATACTGTGATGCAAAAAGATGCCGTGAATTTTGCACGTCTGTATGTGTAGGCTATTGACGGTAAAGTGAGCACTTTTGAAAGCCCTCTCGTTTGGAATAATAGTAAAAATAATATATTTAATTTTAGCCTTAGACGTTTACAGCCCGTATGAAGTGGAATAAACACACTGTGTTTATTACTTATATGGCGATATTTATCTGAAAAAAAGTGGTTAAAGGATTAAAAAAAATGGCCGAAAGTAAAAAGTAACTAGGGCCTCAAAAGTGCTCATTTTACCGTGAACAGCCTATCATTGTGAGACTTGAAAAAATTACGGGTGTTCTACGATCTGTAAGTTTAGTTGGAAAAAGGTTCAAATAGAAAAATGTGTTTGTTTTACATAATATCTGATGATTCTGTCTCTTTTTTACGGTGACCTTTTGAATGACAGACTTTTTCACGGCAATTCAAGCAGAATGTTAAACAAATTTAAAATTAACGGAAACATACAAGCAGTTGAAGTATATTCTGTTCCCAAATGAAAAGGTGAATTTTGGATGGTCTTATGAATAACTACTTAGGGAACTTATTGAATAAACTAGTTATGAATAAACGTTATCGAGGAAAACATTTTAGAATTTTTTTTAATGATATACATTTGATTACTGATGTTCACATCCATAAATGGGTAAAAAAATTGAAACTCTGGAAACGTTATTTCACTGGATGAAAAATTGTATGAATTAACCATTCCAAATTATTTCGCTTGAATTTTACTTATTCAAAATAAAGAATCACTTTGCTTATCAACACTTTGTTAAAAGTCATTTGCCAACATGTTTCAGGTAAAGAGTCACTTTGCCTTAAATGCAATTCACATGGAATTAATTTGACATATAATAATTTCAGGACAAATGAACTTTGGGCGAAATGGCAAATAACTGCTGCATTGCCTGCCAATCAGAACCTAAAGATAAACCTGCCGGCCGCCAAAGAAACCAAATAGGAGGCCGTGCACAGAACAAACATCCAATCACAGACGATATCCCTCCCACATCAACAAGCGACCAATAGGAGACTGGGTGGTTTGTATCAAGGCCACTGCTAGCCGTGTGGTAGCAGGATGAGTATGTATCTTACGATGGTCTTTATCCCACGATGGTAAATTAAATAATTTTTCTAAATTTCGCTGTTTACTAAAATTTTCAACCATAGTCACGCGGTCTTAAATTTATAGTATTCCTAGAATGGTTTACAATGATAAATACTTTAATAATTCAAAAGTGGTCCAATATATAACTACAACATTTTCAGAATAAAAGTGTCACAGACTATATAACTATAGAAATTTTCAAAATAAAAGTGTGTTAAATTATACATGATAACTGAATAATTAAAATGTAATAGTAAAGATTTTTTTAAAAATTTAAAATTACTTGTAAAAGTATAAGAAATCCCACTTTATAATATTTAATTTCAATAATTTTGTAAATTGGGCCACTTTTGGATTACTTATATATAGGGCCAGTGACTTTTCGCGTAAAAATCGGAGCACACAGTAGACTTCAATACTATATACACACACCTCAGCTGTTGTTATACCTCCATTGGCTGCTGGTGCCGTGTCCGTCTTTGACCAAGTCACTCAGGACTAAGTAACTCCGACACTGAACCTCCGTGATTCGTGCGCAAACGGTTAACACGGCCCAGAACATTTTTTAGCCAATCAAAGAAGCTGGACGACCCTACAGTGCTTTGGACTGTATCTTGTCTCGAAATCTTCTCGCGAAATATCACTGCCCCTACTTATATACTTAACATTCTAGATCATCCTAGGAATGTTATAAATCAAATACCACACGAGTATGGCATGAAATGTTAGTAAACAGCGACATTTTGAAGAGTTATTTAGTTTGCCGTGGCGGGACAAAACCAGCGTGACTACTCCGTGTGGCTTGTGCGTTTCGGTGTGTCGTATGGAAGAGTGCGTGAGGGCGGTAACTGCGTCCTTGTACCCACAATAGTCCAGGCAAAGTAATACCACTGAGTACAACTTCACACCAACTTTTTTTTATCTCTCAGCATCAGTAAGAAACACCTTGCACAAAGTAACAGGCTATATAGTTTTGTACTTGATGCAGCATTTTGCCGTTTATAGCTCGAGGATAGCGTCCTGTTACTCAGTTGCAATCTCAACATACGATATCAACAAGATTGCCATTTTATAATTACACAATTATTTTTTTATCTTTTGGGATTTCCTCAAAATTATTGTATGTATCGCTGACTTTGCAAACATCATATTTGGTAGGACTCGATACACGCTTCCTGAGATTTTTAATATTTAATTTTGAAATTTAATTTCTCACTGACTTCCAAAATGCCGATTTAAATGTGTTGCCAAATGAAGAACTGGCAGACCAATTTGTGAACTTTCAGCAGTCAAGTTTGGTGAAAACCGGTATGATTATTTCTTAGATATGTTCACTAACAATTAAGAAGATTTCGTTTTGAAAATAAATAGTGTGATTCAGAAAACTAAGTGATTCACGTATTCGTTTCATAGCAAAAGTGGACGAGCTATGCGTTACTCGGAACACGTTAGGTAATGAGGTCAGTCCGTGTTCTTGTCTAGGTTTTCATTGGGTTGAAATTCTTATAAAAAGAACCCAGTCTTGAAGGTTCGTCTCTCTCCTAAGACTTGGGGAACGTGTCGCATCTTGTTCCCAAACAAGGTTTCCTTTCACCCTTCGTAAATTTTACAAGGTCATGAACGAAGATTCCGCTTTTTACACGCCGATTCTACGACGTAAGTAAACGTGTTCGTGTAAGTGTAAAGGAACGGAGGGACAGGCATCTACTGGCGAGGCGACACCCGGTTGTAAAGTTGAAGTGTCTTCAGGCGCCTGCAGAGGAGACGCCGGACAAACTGCCTGCGTGAGCGGGCACGCGACGCAGGTTCGCCTCTCAACGCACTCGAGTGCAGGTCCCGTCTGCACGAGCCGGGCCACGTCGCCTCGCCACAGAGTAGCCGAGCTTACAGAGGTGAAGTGCGCGCATGTTGCCTGCGTCCCAGGCTGAGTGTCTAGTCAGAGCGACATCTACCCCCTGCCTAGTCATTGTTTCACCCTAAGAATGTTTGATACCAAAAAAATTAATTATTTTATATTTGTGCCAAACAATGTTCGACATGTACGCACTGTATGTAGTGCCATTTTTCTTTAATAATTTGACTTCATGTCGGAAATTTTTCTGTTTTGCTGCAGCCATAATAACATATACTAACTAAATTGTTTAAATTAAAAAAAATTACAAAGTAAACTAATGATATGTGCTACCTCGTGACACATTTGTAGTCACCAAATAATTTCTTTTAAAATATTTTTAGCATTTATTTTAAATGCATGAACAGTTATATGGTATTTACATATATGTAAATCAGTAGCCCACGGCATTAGTTTTCATAGCTTTTTTTTTCATTTGGACAATTTAGTATTTGTTTCTAAGGCTGCAGCAAGATGGGCGACGTAAACGAAAAAAACATTTGGTAGGGCATTGGGTTTTTAATAATTTTCTTGCTGAATGCTTATACATGAAATCGTTCTTTACAAAATGCAATGAGCAAACACGCACTCTCTCACTGATTTTCGCACTGCACCTATCATCCCGCCATATTTTATGCGGTCGTTGTTGACGTATATTCACAGCCTCTGCAATGGAATAAAAATATATTATTATATTCACAGTAGCCTGCTTTTGCATTGTAACACTGCGCAGTACTGCACCATTAGATAAGTTTAAAACTCTTGTGATGCATGACATCGTCACACGGGCGTACAGCAACTTGGAGGTCAGTCTACTGTTAGACAATAAAGTATAAGATACAGTCCAAAGCACTGTAGGGTCGTCCAGCTTCTTTGATTGGCTAAAAAAATGTTCTGGCCTGTGTTAACCGTTTGCGCACGAATCACGAAGGATCAGTGTCTGAGTTACTTAGTCCTGAGTGGCTTGGTCAAAGACGGATACGGCACCAGCAGCCAATGGAGAAACGAACCCGGTCCTAGTATATACAGCACTCTGAAGTTTAGCCTGATGCCAGATAATAACGCGAATCTTGCAGTTCTTCACTCATAGTTGTGTAAGCTGTTAAGACCAACTCCATGAAAATAATTTACAGCGATGAAGAAATTCGAGGCTAGAAAATGTCCCATTATGATTCGCAAATATTTAAAATGTCTTGAGCTGAGTGGAGATGTTTGAAAGGCTCTTGACATAGAGGTCTTGACAACCTACGTGAGCGAAGCGAGGCGAGTATGGAGCAGAGCCAAAATTCAAGGGGTGGAGGTAACGGGAGACCCCCGGGAAAATCCAACGACCGGCAGCATCGTCCAGCACAACTCCCACATGCGAAAACCTGGGAGTGACCCCGCAAAGAATCGAACCCGGTTCGCCTTGATGAAGGCGAGTGCTCTAGCCGCAGTGCCACCGCGGCTCCTCAAAATGTCTAGAGATTCATTCGAAGAGTCGCGCAAAATTCTGGTTATTTCCTGACGTAATGTTTGACTCCAAGAACTTGTGTGGACTCATAAAGGCATTTTTCCATTTGCTGCTGCCACACAAATTTACGGTTTTACCATCTTTCCTGGCTGCACATGATTAAATTATTTTGTCTGTGTTTTTTACTGGGGCCTCGGTGGTGTAGTGGTTAGACTACTAGGCGAACCGGGCTCGACTCACGGCGGGATCGCTCCCGGACTTTTGCATGAGGGAATCGTGATCGGATATCTCCTGTTTCCCCTGCCCTCTCATTCCGGCGCTGCTCCATCCTCATCTCGCTTCACCCTCATCGGTTGTCAAGACCTCGATGTTAAGAGCCGCCCAATCTTCTTAACTCACTTTTATTGATAGTCTGTAAGTAATATGTTCATGTTTATAAAAGTATGCGATTATGTTTTAAATATTAAATTATCTGTTTCTAAACCCTGTAAAAATTGTTGTACGTTTCAGAAGCACTTCCTGGGAAACTAATTACCAAAAAGTATTTTTTAACACTACAAGTGAAAAATTCTATCTCCGTGACACGTCATTTTACTAAACACACCGAACTGTTTATGTATCTCCTTGTTTATAATAAACTTACATTCTACAGTAATTTATTTCTAAAATTCAATATCAGTTTTACACATTCCACATAAATGTTTTTTTTTTTATCTTTCTATCATTTACTTGTTATATCACAACATTGGCACCGTAACATACTATCCCTATTACACTCGTCCATGTACGGCTTGTTGCAGAATAGATAACATCATCGTCAGTTCTGTACATGGAAAGAAGCTAGCACTAACACACAGAGCGTCATATTCCTCTCTAACGCTATTGGCTTGTGCTTACAGACCAAAAGTTTATTACTCGTTGTTTTCGGTGCCGTGGACCAGTATAAATCCTTATCGTAAGGTCCAGCGAGTAAATTATTACAAGAAATTAGCAAGTACTTGTCAGACCAAAAATCTGGTAACACCTGAAACGAAAAAGTTGTTTAAGTTAAGAGCTCGCGTCACTTACCACATTGACATTTTTATTTATTTTTTCCTGATTAAAATTTACTAGGACTTATTGAAAAATGCGACAACGGAAGCTTAACTAATTACTGTACAGTCATTAAGGACATGTTACTTAAACTACTAATGCAACTTTATGGAACAATTAACTTAATACAACACCTTATATATTAATTCATTCTCACCTCTTCGTGACAACCAGGGAACACCTATTAGTAGAGACCTGAAAAATTCGCTGATTCATTTTGAGACAAGCTAGAATTCAAAACACGTGTGTACATATAACTTTAGCCATTGGTCCACACGGAGTTTGTCACCTCCTGGAGATCGCTGGCCCAATCGTCGCCTTCAACTGTGACAGCAGACAACCAGTGTACAGTAAATATAAGCGCATTTGTACATAAGACTGCAGAGTCTAGCCTGCAGGTCATTGCACTTGCAAATTTTTCAGGTCTCTACCTATTAGCAATCAGGTACAAACATTTGCACAGAAATTTGAAATGCAATGCTTCTATAATGGAACATTTTCAGTAATAATCCCGACTCTTCTGTTATGACGCTAAAACGAACAATTCTTGTATACGGGATGATACAGCCTCCTAAGAAGTTAACCCGTGCAGTACCCGTGCACATGATCAAGGATATGTTGCACATTAAGGGCATTTGTGGTTAGCACTGTACACACAGCAAGGAGTCGGTGGCCTCTGTTTAGAGCGTCTTCTGTGTGAGAAATCTGATTTGTTGCCGCTTGTGTACTTCTCGTTAATGACTTGTTAATGACGGCCATTGTTCAGTGGTCGCTAGCAGAACGCACCACACCAGTACAGTGCTCATCAAGAAAATTAATCGACTGCAACACTTGAGCTTGTAAATGTATTTGGGACTGAACGGGTTAACAATGGCTAGGAGCAGTGATATTTCGCGAAAATATTTCGAGACAAGATACAGTCCAAAGCACTGTAGGGTCGTCCAGCTTATTTGACTGGCTAAAAAATGTTCTGGCCCTTGTTAACCGTTTGCGCACGAATCACGGAGGCTCAGCGTCGGAGTTACTTAGTCCTGAGCGGCTTGGTCAAAGACGGACACGGCACCAGCAGCCAGTGGAGGTATAACAACAGCTGAGGTGTGTATATAGTATCGAAGTCTACTGTGTGCTCCGATTTTTACGCGAAAAGTCACTGGCCCCTAGTAATTACTATGATTCCGAAATTACGACACGAAACCCAAAACGTCAGCGAAATATGTCGAAATGTGAGGAATGAGTCGCTCTTATCAGGGCAGACTAATTGACAGGTAGCAGGTCACTTGGAAGTTTTGCTCCACGCGTACAACCGGAAGTTGCAATTGGCGCCGCGAGACGGGCGCTCTTCCGCTCGCAGCCTCTTCTAACAGGATGGACCACTTGAGGCAGTGGAGAGTGCTCTCGTCCACTGGGCAAGGGCCTGCGCCCTCGAGTGCGAGTGTCCACACTCACAGCGGTCTGAGACCAGTTAGCGACCACTCCGCCGACACACTAAGATTCCCGAGTTCTGCCACCTCGAGTGTGGCATCTCCAGTTTGGTATCACCGCGTCTACCCTGCGAGCTTACACAAACTGATTAAAACTTCGAAGACTCTCGGGACACCCTTTAAATGCACTCTATTCACAAGGAGTGAGAAACTCGCACGGAGTTAGTTTTATTGCTTCGCTGGTGTTTATAAAGCATCTTAGAAACACAACACAGCATCAATTTTAGTTTTTGTATTTTACGAACGATATTTTGGAAACTATTTGCCGTTGTTAGTGCCAGTGACTTTTCGCGTAAAAATCGAAGCACACAGTAGACTTCAATACTATATACACGCCTCAGCTGTTGTTATACCTCCACTGGCTGCTGGTGCCGTGTCCATCTTTGACCAAGCCACTCAGGACTAAGTAACTCCGACACTGATCCTTCGTGATTCGTGCGCAAACGGTTGACACGGGCCAGAACATTTTTTTAGCCAACCAAAGAAGCTGGACGACCCTTTGCGATCCATTGGCATAAATGCAAGTCGAGCAACACTTAAAATAATCCAATCACCAAAGGGGAGCTGGATGGAAGTATTTCGTTGCACAGCGACTCTGGGAAATGTTTTCTCGAAATTCAAGTAACTATAAAGTGCATCGAAGTAATTAAATTAGTAGTGGAAGAAAAGGGCTAACAACGCGTTGTGCGAGGCCCTCGGTAAGGCGGCATTCTTTCGCCAGGATTGCCAACGCCCTCCCTCGAAGTTCATCGAGACGCAGGCATTTCCTTAATTACTCTGCTTCCCCGGGACTTGTTCCGCGTGCTGCTGCGAGCGGGAGGGTAAGATTTCTGGAAGAGAAGAATGCGTCGCGCTCAGAAAAGCACGTGAAATGTGCGTGTATAGCAAGCGGAGCGTCGGAAGGTAGAATAAGATACAGCCACTGTTATAGTGTTGGTGTGTCAGGCTGTTATACTCCAGTGGTGTGTGTTGCGAGGTAAGCTAGTGCTTGCTCAGCGCTGTACACACTCGTCGCATGCAGCAGGAACCAGTGACCAGAGCGGAACCGGGAGAAACTTAATGTATTGCGGCCACTCACGAGAGAGCGGCGAGGCACCCATTACACACGTGCTGTGACAACCACACACGTGTGTAAACTACCAAATGATTAGTTACAGCACTGAGCCAAACACAGCTTAACTTGCAACAGTTCATCACTCGCGGCAGTTATACTCCCACAGGGGGGTCGAGAGTGGAGAGGATAAATTTGGGCGGCTCTTAATATCGAAGTCTTGCGAGCCGATGAAGGTGAGGTGAGGTGAATATGTAGTAGTCCCGGAATGCAAGGGCGGGGGAAACGGGAGATCGGCGAGGAAACCCGTGTACTAGCGGCATTGTCCGCCACGATTCCCCCGTGAGAAAATCCGGAAGTGAACCAGCCTGGAATCGAACCCGGTTCACCTAGGTGGGAGACGAGTAGTCTGACCATTACACCACCGCGACCCCTTACATGAGGGTATACTTCTCTATATGGAGAGGAACCGCACGATTAGTAAGGAGTCCAACAAACATCTCAAAAATATATTTACTAAGACACAATCTACATTAAATACAAGGGCCGCGGTGGCTGAGCGGTTAGCCTGCTCGCCTCCAACCATGGCGAACCGGGTTAAATCCCCGGCCGGGTCAATCCCCGATTTTTGCAAGTGGGAATCGTGCCGGACGATGCCGCTGGTCTTCTCGGGGATCTCCCATTTCCCCCGCCCTTGCATTCCGGCACTGCTCCATTCTCGTCTCATTTCACCCTTGTCGGCTCTTGAGACGTCGTTGTTTTAGAGCAGCCCAAATCTCTGAGCTGAACTTCCTCCAATAAAATTCGGGATGTGGCACGAGATGTTAAGGGCGTGGGGTTCAACTTGGATGATAGACTGAAGGTCTAAGGGAGGATAATGACGTAGGACCGGCACTGGACTCGCCTTCTCTCCGTAACGCGAAGGCACTTGCTCCTAGATCGTCGTTCTTAGACGGCCGCTGTGTCTGTTTCGTTATGTTGCCAGTTGTTTGTGAAACTCTGTTTAAGTAGCATCCAGTGGCCGCATCTCACCCGGTATCGCTCTTCATGTTGCAACCGTAGCAAGGAGAAGAGCGTGTTATTAGACGCAGTTCCACACAGCTCAGTGCCAATATAACCCGTTCACTCTTTCTTCACACTTTATTAATGAAACCTTTGAAAAATCACCCCATGTTTAAAGAGTTTAATTGTTTCCTTAATATGCCACGTTTCACAAATGTTTTATCCTTATGTTGACATTAAACGACTGTATTTATGGTTAAATTAAAATTTCATTTATATTTTGGTTATAATTTACACTGAATAGCCAAAAAAACTGGTACACCTGCCTAATATCGTGTAGGGTCCCCCGAGCACGCAGAAGTGCCGCAAGACGACGTGGCATGGACTCGACTAATGTCTGAAGGTATGCAGGAGGTAATTCACACCATGAATCCTGCACGGAAGTCCACAAATCCAATCTGGGCCAATTTGAGAAAGGGTTGCACGTCTGTCACGTTTAATGATTCTCGTCAGTCGTCGTCTGTCCCGTTCTTTCACGATCTTTTTTCCGGCCGCAGCGATGTCGAAGATGTGATGTTTTACCGGATTCCCGATATTCACGGTACACTCGTGAAATTGTCGTACGCGAACATCCAAATGTTATCGCTACCTCGGAGATGCTATGTCCCATCACTCGTGCGCCGACTATAACACCACGTTCAAACTCACTTAAATCTTGATAACCTGCCATTGTAGCAGCAGTAACCGATCTAGCTGCCGATCGCATCGGGTACTCTGATTGGTTCTATACCTCTGTTATTTGCTTCCACACGCCTATACCAGTTTTTTTGGCCTCTTCGGTGTATAATATTTTATTCAAAATTAATATAAATTACAACAGTGAGAAAATAGGCGTACTGGTAATGCCTAGTAAGAAATAGTTCTAATGCAAAATATTATTACACTGAGTGCCTACGTATGCAGTGTTCTGTCTCTTTGGTGTTATCTTCCAGACTCGGTTAATCTTTGTTTTTATGAAGCGGAGGAATATCCTTGAAATACAACTTTAGCAGGGCTTCAGAAAAATGTGAAGTAACCGCGAATGGACTATACAAAGTACGTGCGTTTACAGAGGTGAACACCAGCCTCACACGACAACAAAATGGCTCCACTGGCCAGCAACATGTTGAAACGCGGTTCGCCAATCAACGCCTAGAAACGCACTCGCCACCTGGCAGGCCAGCCAATAGTGAACCTTACGCATCATGCGGTAGCCGATCAGACGCAAGGATCGTTTCCAGAGCCTCGCGTAGCCAATCAGAGGAACCGCCGCGACATTTCCTCTCTGATAGTGTTGTACAATTAGCTCGAATTTATTTGTTGTGATACATAGGTAGGGGCAGTGATATTTCGCGAAAAGATTTCGAGACAAGACACAGTCCAAAACACTGTAGGGTCGTCCAGCTTCTTTGATTGGCTAAAAAAGGTTCTGGCCCGTGTTAACCGTTTGCGCACGAATCACGAAGGTTCAGTGTCGGAGTTACTTAGTCCTGAGTGGCTTGGTCAAAGACGGACACGGCACCAGCAGCCAACGGAGGTATAACAACAGCTGAGGTGTGTATATAGTATTGAAGTCTACTGTGTGCTCCGATTTTTACGCGTAAAGTCACTGGCCCTATAACATAGGGAATGGAGAATTTTGCGAATTCAGTTTAGTAAAAGCTCTACTTCAAACACATGTGTATTTCCGTTATGTTCGCAATTGTATCACCGTTTATTAGACACGCCCAGGTGAGCTGCGAGGCAATAACAGACCTGCAAGGGAACAAACACCGAATCCCGTGCCACCTGGTCTGACTGGCTACACACTGAGGCAGCAGCCAATTAACACCACGCTGGGGTTTGAATATACGAAGTCAATGGATTTTCTAGGGTACATGTGGTTTAACCCTACCATTTACAGTGTACGCAAATGGCTACATGTTGCACAGGAAGTTTAAATTTTGACCAGTGCTATACACGGCGAGTCTCAGTGACCAAAGATCTTCCATGCGAGTAACTGATTCACAAACCATGCCACTGATCCACGTCATTACTGGTTCATATCTCCGACCACTAAACACAACGTGTGCAGCTCATCGACTGTATTAACGAAACACGTTCTTTGTCAACTTAGGTACAGTGCGCACCAAAAAAATTCCATTTGCAACACCAGAAATTTTAAACTTGTGTTGGAATTAAAGGGTTAAAACGCGGAATTTTCCTGTCCTCGGTGATACCAAAATTAACCTTGGCAACCAGTTCGTACAGATTCGTTTGTAAAAGTACGAATGGCGTTTTCAGTACAGGAATCCGCCGGTGCTGTATAGGAGGTGTT
>NQII01000645.1:812901-828748 GCA_002778355.1 Clitarchus hookeri
GCACCGCTCTTCTTTATCTGTCGCTCGTGAACACACCAAAACTTATGCAAACTGTTTGAAACATTGCGTTAAATCAAGTTAAAAAATTCTCCACAACTGTCCAGAAAATTACGAACACGTTACTTTTACCAATAACGGACTTTCCGTAAATCTCACAGAACTTTCCGTGCATTGACGTAACCTCCCCCACAAAACTTACTTGTAAGTTATTTTGTGCTCCTGGTTTAACCCTTTAATTCCCACATTAATTTTACATTTCTGGTGTTGCAAATAACAAATGTTTTGATGCGTGCTGTACCTGAGTTGACAAAGAACATGTTTAGTTAATACAGTCGATGAGCTGCAGACGTTGTGTTTAGTGGCTGGAGATATGAGCCAGTTATGGCGTAGAGCAGTAGCGTGGTTAAAAATATACTATGAAAAAAATATTCTGTTGTTGCTATATGGATGTTCCACTGTGTGTAAAAAAAAAAAGACACAAAGGTTTCAGCATGTTCAAATATTTTATTTTTGGAGCGAGATTTGAACACGAATAGAACATGCGCGAATCCGTGACTGTTACTACTCACATATGACCTTGTAGCAAAATGAAGTACGAATATGTTATTTATAAAAATGGAACGTGAGTAAGGTTTTTTTTTTCGGTTTTTTTATTTTACCCTTTCATGCCAATAGTAGTCGATTGTATACACGTTGCACAGGAACATTATTTTTGACGTTTGCTGTACACTGTGTGGTTCCGTGTCCAATGTCGTCACTGTGGATAACAGATTCGTAAACCGCGCTCCTGCTCTACGTTGTAACTGGTTCACATCGTTCACGTCGAACGCAAAACCGGCAGTTTATTGGATGTGATAATTAAACAAGTTATTCACCAGCCTAAGTACAGCCTGTATCAAAAAATTTGCTATTTGAAACACCAGAAATCATACATTAGTGTGGGAATTAAAAGGACTAATAAATATAATGGCGTGTGGGGAGTGCACCCAGGGCAAAATAACACCCTCCGAGTGACGGTCTTTCCAGCTGGGACCCGTAGGTGACCGTCATCCCCGGACATGACAGAAATGAGACCCTAGAATGGAGCGGCGCTGGAATGCAAGGGCGGGGGAAACGGGAGCACCCCGATAATAATGTTCGGATAGTGTTAGTGTTGCTAACTGTTGCAGGCGTCGTTTTTTTTTTTTTTGTATATTTGAAGGAATATGTCTTAGTGGCGTGGATAACCGAACTGTTGTAGAAACTTTAATTTTCTGTTTCCTGTTGAGAAAGAAGCTTCGCGAAGGTTCCGTGTTATTCTTGCCCGAATCCCAAAGCTATAGGAAATGCGCAGATGTTCCGTATTTTGTGATTAGGATCTCAGCTCCCTTATTAATAATTACGCATAGCGTTTCCGTATATTATCTGTATATTCTTACAAAAATGTCCGCGAATACAACGGAAACGTGAGTTNATGTTGCGCTGTAAATATCTCCTCTGTACCGAGGTGAAAAAAGTTCCACTGATCAGATTAGCCACAAGTAATACTGGACAGTGATGCCTCGCTGAGTACAGTACTTGTCACGAGCACCATTAACGTGGGACACGTCTACTACCGAGGGCGCGGTGAGTGGACTGGCTGTTGCCGCGAAGATAATAACTTGTTTCTTCTGATGTAGTTGCTCATTATTAGGACCACTTTGCGCAGAGAGCTCGTTACTGGCTCGGTATTCTTCAGCGCGGGCCTGGGCTTGGAACTAGCCTACAAGTAAATAGAGTGCACAGAGATTCCCGTCCATCCTTAAACCCGCAATTTTTCCGGCCTCTGCCGCCTATTTAATTTAAGATACTTAGTGATAGGTGAACCCTTCACACAGACTCAGTAGCATAACAAGAGGATTTTGTCTTATTCATTTGCTTGCCAAAGTATGTCCTGCTGTACGTGCTGCCTCCTGGTAGAACGCGGAGTAAACTACAATTGTTCACTTGGTCATGTCGGTCAACAACGCCCATGAAGTCATGTCGGCTAACAATGCACGTGAACTCGTGTCGGTTAACAACGCCCATGAAGTCATGTCGGCTAACAATGCATGTGAACTCGTGTCGGTTAACAACGCCCATGAAGTCATGTCGGCTAACAATGCATGTGAACTCGTGTCGGTTAACAACGCCCATGAAGTCATGTCGGCTAACAATGCATGTGAACTCGTGTCGGTTAACAACGCCCATGAAGTCATGTCGGCTAACAATGCATGTGAACTCGTGTCGGTTAACAACGTCCATGAAGTCATGTCGGCTAACAATGCACGTGAACTCGTGTCGGTTAAAAACGCCCATGAAGTCGTGTCGGCTAACAATGCCCATGAAGTCGTGTCGGCTAACAACGCCCATGAAGTCATGTCGGCTAACAATGCATGTGAACTCGTGTCGGTTAACAACGCCCATGAAGTCATGTCGGCTAACAATGCCCGTGAACTCGTGTCGGTTAAAAACGCCCATGAACTCGTGTCGGCTAACAACGCCCATGAACTCGTGTCGGCTAACAACGCCCATGAACTCGTGTCGGCTAACAACGCCCATGAAGTCGTGTCGGCTAACAACGCCCATGAACTCGTGTCGGCTAACAACGCCCATGAACTCGTGTCGGCTAACAACGCCCATGAACTCGTGTCGGCTAACAACGCCCATGAAGTCGCCAGCATGTACTTTAATCTTACTTTAAAACTGACCTTCGTTTACAGCCTACAGTGTGTCTAGTAATGCCGACATCGAATAAGGAAGAACAGGTCTAGTTGTTAGAGGATCAATGAAGGTGAATATTTTAAACCTACAGCCACTGATGAGGTTTTTATTTTATTTACACACGTTCAAGTTTTATAAGTGGCTTAACATTCACGAATGCATGTCTGTAACGATTCCTCACTAGACAGGATCACTTGATGAAAGCCTACATTGTAAGACAACGTAAATATTTACGTGCAGCTAACGAATGATGCATGATGTACTGAAAAAACTAAACGGGGCTTTTTAAAATTGAAATTTTTCTGCGAACCAAATAAACTCGTATTTACGCCTACACAACATGCGATGGAAGGGGTAGTGCGGTCATACGTGCTGCTAAAGAGCAGGAAATTGCTCGAATTCATTCGAGGACAAGCTAAACCCCAAATAAGAAGCTCACTTAAATTTCTTTTTTTTCTTCAGTTGGAACGAAGCCTGTTAAGAATTGTCCTGGCCGATTGTCAGCCAATAACTTTACGTCAGGGTATCAGCCATTCAACGAAAACACGAGGTTCGAGAACGCAGAGGGTTTCAGAATGTAGGTTGTTGTCGGATGAATCCGCAAAATTTCCTGGTTTCTGCCGATGGCAAATAACATCTGGATAATAATAGCTGTTTATTATGCGTGGTTCTGCGGCCCCGCTCAGTGGCCGGTGGAGGGGATTTCTGCAACTGTCTTCTTTCGCAAGGGTCGACGACCAAATGATGGCGTTGCAATCCCGCTCGTTTCCAGGTTTAATGTTTGAAGGTGTGATCAGGCAAGCCGTTCAGCTAAAGCCTGATCACACCATAACAGGTTGCACTTCACTCGGTACGTTCTGTATACACTCTGGGAGGTAGGCAACACATTCTACNTGCGTGGTTCTGCGGCCCCGCTCAGTGGCCGGTGGAGGGGATTTCTGCAACTGTCTTCTTTCGCAAGGGTCGACGACCAAATGATGGCGTTGCAATCCCGCTCGTTTCCAGGTTTAATGTTTGAGGGTGTGATCAGGCAAGCCGTTTAGCTAAAACCTGATCACACCATAACAGGTTGCACTTCACTCGGTACGTTCTGTATACACTCTGGGAGGTAGGCAACACATTCTACACTCTTGTACTGCACAACACCGCGCACTCAGGCTGCTTTGTAAACTACTGCTTCTCGCCAAACAGAAGACTGTCCGTGGTAAACTGAGCACACTAGAAAGCCATGCTTAGGACCTGCTTCTCTTACTACATTGTATCCTTTCACAAAATTTAAATTTTATCTTGAGCAGCCCATTGCGATTTACTTCTCACAGTCACCCAAAAACGCTAAAAAAAAAAATTATGTCTGTCGTGCTTCGAATCACGTGTTTAACGTTCCGGGGTTCAGGAATATTACAGATGTGGTGAACTTTGTGCTGGCTGAAATTANGAACTTTGTGCTGGCTGGAATTAGAAAGCACAGCTATATAGGACGCTGAATGGTAATCGTAGCCACAGAGTACTTTCGAAAACAAAGGCGAAATAGCCGCTTGTTCCGCTAACTCCGGCCGCACACGCCGTAAACTTATTTATAGGTAGAGACCTGAAAAATTCGCGAGTTCAGTAACCTGCAGGCTAGACCCAATAGTCGTATGTACAAATATGCCGATGTCAACTGTGTATTGGTTGTCTGCTGTCGCGGTGGAAGGCACCGATTGGGCCACCGTTCTTCAGGAGGCGTCGAACGCCACGTGGACCAATAGACAGACACACGTGTGTTGAATTCTAGCTTGTCCCAAAATGAATCCGCGAATTTTTCAGGTCTCTATTTATAGGGCCGCCTGTCCTTCACGAAAAGATCCCACGCCTAGTTGTGCTGCAAAATACTGTAGTTCAGAACCGATTTCGTGTTTGGAGGATGTCCACAATCACGGGTCTTGGTTGTCTACCAGCCAATCACCGACGTCCAGAGTTCAGATAACTTAATTCTGATTGGCACAATCGAGTGGGAAATGGCTTCTCGCACAGACACGCAGCCAATAGACGCAGGATATTTGCAACTGAGCACGTACCAAGTTGAACTATAGCCTGCGCATAAATATAAATCTTTCCGCGAGAAATAGGTTGCCCTTAGGGCCAGTGACTTTTCGCGTAAAAATCGGAGCACACAGTAGACTTCAATACTATATACACACCTCAGCTGTTGTTATACCTACATTGGCTGCTGGTGCCGTGTCCCGTCTTTGACCCAGCCACTCAGGACTAAGTAACTCCGACACTGAACCTCCGTGATTCGTGCGCAAACGGTTAACAAGGGCCAGAACATTTTCTAGCCAATCAAAGAAGCTGGACGACCCTACAGTGTTCTGGACTGTATCTTGTCTCGAAATCTTCTCGCGAAATATCACTGCCGCTAGTCGCCCTACGTCTTCACGTGCGCTCGGGATGGAAGAGCCGCCGTCGTCTGCTTTGCGTGCGTGTCCAACCTTCAATAATTCAACTCGCGCTCTTACCTATTANGGATGGAAGAGCCGCCGTCGTCTGCTTTGCGTGCGTGTCCAACCTTCAATAATTCAACTCGCGCTCTTACCTATTATAATTATACTCCGTAAAGGCCCTGTCGCACTGTCAGATACTCCGTCAAACTCCTTCAGACAAAATTGGTCAAATAAAATAAAATGGTTGTGACGTCACAGAAAAGTCATTATCGCCACCATGTTTGTCTAGATAAGTTGGTTTAGCTCTAGTTTCGAGCAAACATTAAAAAAATTGGACGTGTAATTAATTATTGTTATGTTTGACGGGCCTGGCCAATTAAAATCGCGCGTGAAAAAAATGACCGTTTCCGACATCATGAAACTTTAAAATGGCGAACAATTGTAGGAAACTAAACAAGTTTATGAAAATAATTTATTTATTTAGAAGATCTCTGAGAATTAGTGCTATTTGGAGAGATTATTTAAGAATAATATTAAGAACTCAGAGGTATTAAATTCCATTGTTCAGGAAACATACCAGATAAATAAAAGTTTAAATTAAAGAAGTGAAAATAAATCACAGCATGCGTTACATTTCTTCCTATAGAACACAACACAACAGCAGGATCTCAAATTCAAAAAGAAATTTTAAATGTAAATTTAAACTAGATTCTCCTATTTAAAAAAATTTACAGTGTGGCACATTTTCAAATATATTGAAGATAATTTCATCAAATTTGTTTGAATTAATAAATTGGATGGGCGTATTTTGTTTTCAAATTTTATTTTAAAATATATTCGAAAGCGAAAATGTCACACTGTGGCAGATAATCTTTCGCTCTCTCATAAGCAGAGGCAAATTTAATTCACGTTAAGATTGTCCTCATATCACTTCACATTATATAGTTTATATTATACATTTTATATTCACAAATTTATTTTATTGATGGCAAAACGACTTCTTTTACCATTATAACAAAAATTGTATTGTCATATTTTTTTTAATTTCATTATCAGTTGATAAATACTAAATCCATGAATAAGTAACTAATATATTCTGTTTAATATTTTCTACTATGTTCAAATTGGAAAAATTTGAAAGCTAGCTGAATTTTTCAGCCATGTACTGTGTTAATTATCCATGATATTTAATTTTCATGGGATGATTTTTAAAGGTTTTTATTTAAAAGTGTGAAGATACTGGGAAAATGTTAAATAACTCTTCCGAGACTCTGCGAAATCAAGTTTCGAAAATATCTTATTTGCAGTTTCACAGTGCTTCTCCACTTTCGCACAAAGCTGACTGGGTTTTATCGAGAAATTTTCATTGCTATCCGTTGTGTTCAAGTATGTGGCCGTCTCCATCTTCACGTATGACTATGATAATATAGTATATTCCCGGTCTCTTCGAACTATTTGACTCGATCCTTTGAAAAATTTCCTTATTCAGGACGTCCTTGGTTATTTCCTAAACATGCCATTTATGAAAATCGATCTACACTTCTGGTAACGTAAAAGTACCTTGTTATTAGGTAAATTTATCTTTTAATTTTTATTTTATTTATAATTTATAACATTTAGTTTAAAGTTAATATGAATGAAAATATAGAGAAAATACGTGTGGTCGTAATGCGCAGTAAGAAATAGTTTTCGCGCAAAATATCATTAAACTGAGTTCACGGATATGGTGCGCTGTCACGTTGGTGTAACTTCCAAGACTTGGTTAAGCTTTATGGGTGAGGCGGAGGAATATCTTGAAAGTAGAACTTTAGCAGGGCTTCACAAAAGTTTAAAGTAGCAATGAATTTACTATAACGATAATAATGGATAGCTTCTGCCAACCCATCAAGCTCAATCAGTATTTTAGTATCGATCATTTTTTCTTCCTCGCATTTTAAAGGGAATATATTGCATCATGACCTTCAGACAAGAATGGCGCGTGGCATAGCGGATAACCGAGTTCCAGGCCTGACGAGTAAACTCCCGGAATTTCGCACGTGGCAGTCGTACTGGACTACGTCGCTGGTTGGCTGGTTCTCACGGAGATCTCCCGCTTCCCCCACCTTTGCATTTCGGCATTGTTCCATACTCGTCTCGTTTCATCCTAATCGACTTTCAACGCCTCAATTTATAAGAGCCGCACAAATATCTCAATTAAAAATGAAATTAGGAATGTGGATGCATGTTCGAGGCGATATCGTGTTAACCTCCTTCGTTCCCACATTATTTTATGATTTATGGTGCTGCAAATAAGAACATTTGTGAACAGTGTTGTACTTCCGCTGACAAATAACTTGTTTAGTTATCACAGCCGTAATATGTTGTCTTTGTGTTTGGTGATCGGTGATATGAACCAGTTACAACACAGAGAAATAGCGTGGTTTACCAATCAGTTATTCCNTCTTTGTGTTTGGTGATCGGTGATATGAACCAGTTACAACACAGAGAAATAGCGTGGTTTACCAATCAGTTATTCTCAGTGGTGATAGTTGGGCACCAAGTTTCATAAAGTACAGCACTGGTCAGATATCATCTTCCTGTTCAACCAGTAGACAATTGCTAGGGCCGCCGGTTATTTCGCAAAAAGATTTACGCGGGGGCTGTGCTTCAGTATCGTATGTATAGTACATTCACCGTTACTTCCAACTTTTATGAAGCGCTGCTGAAATTCTACTTTCAGGATATCCCTCCGCCCTATGCAAACTAAGCTTAACCAAGTCTAGAATATTATACCAAAGGGACTGCTCGCCGCGTTCGTGCGCACTCACTCTAATGATATTTTGCATAAGAACTATTTGTTACCAGGCATTACCAACACACCTGTTTTCTCACTGTTTTTATTCATATGAATTATAAAAGATACATAATATAATTTATGGATAAAATGTAGATACATTTTTAACTGACCCAAAAATAAGGTACTTGTATGTTCATTGAAATATAAAACATTTGTGATACATGGCGTAGTTAGGGAATAACTGAACACGTTATACATGGGGTGATTTTTCAGAGGTTGGATTTAAAAAGTTTGAAGAAACCGCGAACAGGCTATACACACTTGCAATCTTCATTTGACTATTAGCCGCTTGTCTCTGTGTGAAGACAGTCTGTCACATGAGTGAGACAAGTTCCCGGCGGAACCGGCGTTTTCCTCACCAAACCTCCCCTCCTGGTGGCCGATACCTATTAAAAGGTTATACCAGGAGCTCTTCTTTCTGTCTTTACTTTATCCATCCCTTCAAACTAAAGCTAAATCGGCTATTTTGTTTCGCAGGGTGCCGCCGGGAACTTGCAATTTTTGTAACCGTCATGCTGGCCGAACTGAATTTAAAGTACTAAACTAACTATTCTACCAAACATTCCTAACGCGTACTGCGCGAGTCCTTCTTTCACGAGTAAATTAAGCATGACGGTATCCCATTAACGCAAACGCGGCTCAGTGCGTGCGGGTGTGGATCGGACTTAGATTCNTTGTGAGTGAGACAAACATAATTATGTTTCTCCAAATACTGACAGCCCGTTATTCGCGGGCAGACAGATTAGATGCGTAACAATTCTAATGATCGAATCGCCAAAGTGGTCCTGAACTTGAGTGTTTTGGAACACAACTTGTCGTGAAATTTTTCCCCGAAAAATCGGGTGTCCCTATCAACTGTGTGCAGTGGGCATGGATATTCTATATTACACGGAGCAATCCACACTCTCGCAGCGCCATGGCGTGTATTTCAACTGGCGAATAGTGTTCGTGACGGCAAGCAGGGAGCAGGGAATTAGCCTGTGATTCCCCGAGGCAAATATTGGCTGGGGTTGAACAGGGTTGGGGAGGGGAAGCGAAGCGGCTGATTGGCTGTCGCACGTGTCGCTCCCCACGTGACTTATCTGCATCGCGCTGTCTTATATCGTCCCGCTATCTCCGATACCGCCAGGGGCGCCAAGGTCGCTGCACGCATACCAACTCAGACACGCTGCAGTAGGGCCAACATGTCGCCGTGTCGCTGCGTTAAGGATACGGATAGAGCGCGGAAATTTTGTCGCTTTATTTTGGCAGCAGCGTAGACTACTTATGAGTCCTTTACATACTGACCACGATCATTTATTCATTGGGACAGGAAATAAATAATAATTTCCCGTTGTAAACGACCTGTAGTCAATGTACTATTTATCTTCGATCGGGGCCGCGGTGGCGTAGTGTCCAGAGCGCTCGCCTCCCACCACGGTGATCCGGGTTCGATCCCCGGCGGTTTCACTCCCGGATTGTCACACGTTGGAATCGTGCTGGACGCTGCCGCTTGCCGGCGGGCTTTCTCGGGGTACTCCCGCTTCCCCCGCCCTTGCGTTCCAGCGCCGCTCCATTCTCGGGTCTCATTTCTGTCATGCCCGGGGATGACGGTCACCTACGGGTCCCAGCTGGAAAGACCGTCACTCGGAGGGTGTTGCCTTGCCCTGGGTGCACTCCCCACACGCCATCATTATTATTACCTCAGACCAGGTGGCTCAGGATTCGATGCTGGTCTCCTTCCAGGTCTTTTATTGGCTCAGAGTTCACCTGACCATATCTTAATAATAAGTACGGCAACCTATTACTCGCGAAAATATTTATGTGCAAGTTATGGTTCAACTTGGTACGCACACAGTTACAAATATCCTATGGCTATTGGCTGCGTGCCTGTGCGAAAAGGTATTTCTTACTCGATTGGGCCAATCAGAGCTACGTTATCTCGACACTGAACGTCGATAATTGGCTGGTAGACACCCAAGACCATTGTTACCGACACCCCAATTTCGCGAAAGTATTTCATGACCAGTTGTATTTCATGACATGTTAGATCAAATCCACTTTAGTCATTGGATTATTTACGTGTTCCGCGTCTTAGGTGTCTGCTCACGAATCAAAGACGCACACTACAAGGGTAACGTAATTATTATTGGCCAGCCAAGAAAGAAAGTGTTTTACCAGAAATATGCTGGACCAATAAGCAAAATAAAACTGATACACCCGTAGGGTATTGAAATATGACATGTGCGGAAATATCTTCGTGAAATTGAGATTTCCCTGGCCATAACCAACGTGTAGCCCAATCATTTTGTGACGCAGCAAGTTGTTCACTGGTCGCAAGAACAATGCCGAACACAAGTACAGTGCATACCAAAACTTTACGTGACTGCAACACTTGAACTCAGAAATTAATGTGCGACCAAACGTGTTAAGACCGTAGACGCGGGGACTGAACAGGTTGAACTGCGCAGTCCTATTTGTTTACATTACGGAAGAAAGTGATTCGTTAGTGAGTGCTTAGAGAAGAACGCCAGATGGCGACCTCAACCAGGAGGGAATCTTCGGCGACATTACCTAGTTAGTCAGGTACGAGTTCGTTTCCCAGGTCATAGCTGGACCAATGAGAACAGGCTTGGAACATTTTCTGGTGTCAGGTTACACTTCGAAAACATTTTAATGCTCAAGGCGGNGTTGCTGTTATAGTTTTTATAACTAAAGACTTGAAAAATTCGCGAGTTCAATGACCTGTAGGTTATACTCCATTGTCGCACGTAAAATCATTCAAAAATCAGTGTTCATTGGTTGCTTGTTGTATTAGCAGAAGACGGTGATTCGGTCTGCATTTTATTGTGTGCTGATTATTGTCTCAAAGTTGTACAGGAGGAGTAAACTAACGGGTGGACCAATAGTATAAGCAATACAAGCCCACGGTGTTTTGAATTCTAGCTTGTCTCGAAATGAAACCGCGAATTTTTCAGATCTCTAATTACAACATCTTGCCGAGTTACTCATTTTTAGTAGATTGTAATAACCCATAGATTTAGCGAATTGATTTAACGGTTTGGTTATTCTGTAACCAGTGCTGTACCCATTTCTAAATATTCCTTCTGTGTTCTGGCTTACACTGATTCTCTCGTTCTACTGTTTGGATTTAATACGTAATTCATTCCTCCGTGGAGTGACAAGAAACCCGTATACCAATCACAAACATAAGAGTAATGTGTGGAAGTGTTTGAAAACTATCCTAATCTCAAATGAGCTCGCTTAGCTTCCACGTATCTGGTAATTTTGTACGATAGCCGTATGACATCTGGAAACTATTTATTGATACTTCTTTGTTTACAAAACATCATATGTCAATTTATTTTGCAATGTTCTTTAATACGAATAGAGGATACGGTTTAAAAAAAAAAAGTCCAAAATCATCCAAATTTTGAGAGAAAAGCCACTCGGCCATAAAATAAGTGAACGTGCTTGATGAACTGATACCATTATCAACAAAAACACTTAAACATCGCCGCTTTCTCTGGTAAGGCTAACCAATAAAAGAATTTCGCGGTACACCTGTTAACTTGTGTCTGGGCAAATGAAACACAAACATGGCGAAAGCACAGCGCAAAAGTCAAAGAAATTTAAACTTTTTCACAGGACCTGATAAAATTTTTGCATCTAAATTATTTGAAGCTGCGATTTCGCTTCATAATTTGCCCGCGAGGGTTAGACGTTTTAACAGTATGTTATCATTGTAAGTCATTTAGAGCCTCTTAAATTTTTTTCGATCGAATAATGATAGTTTTACTGGTGTAAAACCTTTTGTTGTTTATTCTTTTTATGAAAAAAATTAGAAGTTCCACGTTCCTACAAGGAAATGCGTGTGCAATGAGAGCGCGTTCGCTTACAGTGCAGGCAAAGCCCCTGGATGTCTGGCAGCACCATTACCTAGCGTATGTGCGGGTTGCGGTATGAAACATATCGCAGGGGCACGAAACAATGTGGTCCGTGAATTACACTCTGGCACCAAGCTTAGACGTCTCACTCCTTTAGGCACGTGGCCAGCAGCTGTTCATTCATTGGCTGCTGTCAACGTGAGAAGCTGTATACCTCTGGCCTGTGCATGGAGTGCTTAATATTGCAGGGGTGAAATAGTCGTTTATGCCTACAGGCCAGAAAAATGGCATCACCAGCCAGCGGCATGTTGGAAAGCCATTCGCCAATAAGCACATAGGAACCTACTCGTCAGTCAGCAATCCAGTCAATAAGGTACCTTTCTCAGTATGCAATTAGACGTAAGACCGTTCTGAGATCCTCGTGCATCCAATCAGAAAGCGGGTACGCCTACATCAAAATAACCACCACGCCATTTCTTCTCTGGGTACCTCTCTATTCTGTGACTTGCGTCGTAGGTGACGTGCTCTTGACAGTTATCTCTTCAACACACCCAGACTCGTACCGGGCGCGGGCCGCGGGGGGCTGAGCGGTTAGCCTGCTTGCCTCCCACCAAGGGGCGAATCGGGTTCCGTTCCCGGCGTCGTCACTCCCGGATTTTCGCATGCAGGCATCGCGCCGGACGATGGCCCTGATCGGTGGGTTTTCTCGGGGATCTCGCGTTTCCCCCTCCCCCCCTTCATTACGGCGCTGCTTCATACTCACCTCGCTTTACCCTCATCGGCTGTCAAGACCTCGCTGCTAAGAGCTACACTAATCTCTCCACTACACTCCACTCCACTGCAAGTGTTACGTAAACATTTGTGCACATTAAAATGAATAGTTTTTCTTCGTATTTTTTTAATACATGTAAGTATAACAATTAGCACATTTGTTAAATACTTACGTGTGTAATATTATCTCAGTTTCACTCGGCCGACGTATGAATAAAGGGATCAGGCCAACGGAAATGTTGATTTTACGTATGGCGTAAGAACGCACAATGTGCGTACAAGTATATCTGAAGTAAAGCTTTCAAAGGTGCTCAGTTCGTGCGTGAAGAGCCTCCAGCACGTGTTGCAGGTGTGCGGAGGTGGCGCTGTAACTACGTGACGTGAGGAGGCTGCAGACTTCCCCCTCCCCCCTCCTTACACGCACGCCACTGGCCGCTCTAACCAGGACGTAAGGCGGAGTGCTGACCCGTCAGACGGGCGTGGCAGGACTCTGGGGACTGTAAATGGCGTCGTTTNAGTTTCAATTCCCGCCTTCGATGACGATGCTTTGCTGGGTTCTCCCGTAGAGCGCGCACGTCAGCTGCCAATTAAATCTTCCTTCCCTCGCTACGAAATCGTACTGCTTTTTTCGCCGAAAGCTGTTCGCGGTAATCCGAGCAGTTCTGAACGCACTGCTTGAGATGTAGTCCGGTGAAGGTCACTTGCAACTTTGCTGAAGCTCTGCTGAAGTTATGCTTCCAGGGTATTCCTCCGCCTCGCGCAAACAAAGCTTGACCGAGTTTGTATAATTACACCAAACAGACAACGCACCGCTTAAAAAATACATCGTTCAAGAACTATTTCTTGCTAGGTGTTTTCAACACACCTATATTCTCACTGTTTCAATTCATATTAATTATACGTTGAATATTATAATTTCAAGATAAAATAGCAATAAAGTTTCAGTTCTTTAATGCTAACACAGGTATAAAACACTTGTGATTCGTAACAAAATTAGAACAACCAAACGCGTAATAGACGGTGTGATTTTTCAAATGGTTGATTCAGAAAGTGTGAAGAGATCACGGGTAGACTGCATACTACCACGCACATGTGAGTGCCCTAAATCTGAATCAGTGATATCATTAGTGGAATAATGTGTACTGAAAGCCTATTGGTAAGTTACTACCGACTAGAGAATCAAGACAATTAAGTAGGAAACAAGGCACTTGTGTTAGTGGATATTCTCGGCATTCAATAAGAATCGCACATAATTCAGTGAAATTCAACCTTCACATTAACCAGTTATCGGGCACCGATTATCAGTGAAGCCATTTACACTGGGTTTCATTGATTTGGCTCGATTTTCTTTACATACAATTTATAGTGTATTCTCCCACTGTGAGTGAAATTAGCATTACCGTGGAGTTGATCACTTTATCCATGCGTCGGGCAAGTGAAAATGAGAAACTGTTATAAAAGTGAATTTTTTACAAATTTGCTTACTATTATACTTATATGTATGTATGTGGAATAATAAGTAAATTTGTAAAAGAAAAAAAATAATTTTTTTGTGAACAGCCTTTATCAAAACAAACATGAACTAGGATACACTCAAGATAGTCTAAGTTTTTTATTCACTTAAAAAGGTAAGGAGGTCTGTTTAAGAGCAAAACATAGACAAACACGTTCGTCACTGTTGACAGTGCATTTTGTTTATCTCTGCTGACAACTGCTTATCTTGGCTTGCTCTAGGTCCGGCTAAATTAAGTGAAATTTGAATCAGAAAAATCACCGTATGAAAAACACGTTCGGTAGTTTTGTAAATAAATCATATACCACGAGTGTTTTATAATTTCGTTAACGTAAAAGTACTTTATGTTATGGTCAAATTACATTTTATACCACATTTTCTCCATACATCATATTAATTAAATACTCATTAGCAATTTTATGTAAAATGTTATTATGTTTAGTTCTGATGCATCATTTGTAAAGCAAGTAGTTGTTACTGACATGTGTATTGAGGAAAACTATCGTAAACACGTATCATTGCTATGTACTAAAAAAATAATCACCATCTTACTAGCCCACAAATACAGTGCGTTGTTTTCCCTTTGGCATTTTTATAGACTTATATTACGCTTTGTATGCATGTAACGGAAGAATAAGTATTACGTATTTTTCAGTGGAGTTGAGTTGAGTTGAGAAATTTGGGTGACTCTTAACAACGAGATCTTGAGACCCGATGAGGGTGAAATGAGGTTAGAATGGAGCAGCGCCTGAATGAAAGGGTGGGGAAAACGGTAGATCCCTGAGAAAACCCGCTGACTAGCGTCATCGTTCGGCACGATTCCCACTTTCCAAAATCCGGGAGTGGTCAGGCCGGGGATTGAACCGGCTTCGCCTTGGTGGGAGGCGAGCAGGCTAACCGCTCAGCCATCGCGGCCCCCGTACCTTGCAGGTGGAAGTTGAGCAAGGCTTCAGAATACTTGTAAGTAATCATGAGTAGCGTGTGTACGAGTATAAGGTAATGAAGGCATGGGTGAGGTTGGAGGAGGGGCGAGGGGAAGACGGGACTACTCATCATCTCTCATGCTGTCGCTTCCCCTGGTGGGAACGGCCGTTGTAAACAATGCGACGTCGAACACAATAAGCAGGGATCGATGTGCGCAGGCGGACACGGTCGTTGCTGCTACAATGACGACTGTCGCCGACAGGCAGAGGTGCAGGGGCGTGTGTCTGCACGCCGGTCTGGCTTCATTAGCCACGTGGAGACCACGCCCCCTCGCATCGTTCTCCTCTTCCCCGCGGCACGTGCGTGATACACGTCTCCTGCCCTGGGGAGTCGCCCCCGGAGAGCGTCCTCTCGCAGACGCGTGCGTTGTCGCCAACCCGCGCCGTCTAGCAACCTGAGTGCTGCCGCAGAAATACTTAGCGACACTCGAGTTTTGCGAAAAAATGTTTCCGCGTATGTTATACTTCAATACCCTACAGGTATATCAACAGTTTTATTTTGATTATCGTTTGCGTGTCTTCATGAGCGAGTGAGTGAATAGATTTGGGTGACCCATGACATCGAGGGCCTTGAGAGCCTACGTGGATGAAATGAGGAGAGTATGGAGCAGCGCCTGAACGCAAGAGCGGGCGAAACGGGACATCCCGCGAGAAACCCCCGCTGACCAATAGCATCGTTCGGCGCGATTTCAACATGTGAAAATTCGAGAGCGACCCCGCCGGGAATCGAAACT
>NQII01000645.1:829111-853351 GCA_002778355.1 Clitarchus hookeri
CCGGCGGGTGGGGGTGTGGGGAGGGGAGACGGCCGCCGGCTCACAACAATATGTTTATGTGAATTATTATTCTGGCCCGTTCCATCCCGAATTCGTTTATGAGCTGATGAGTAGGTGTTTGACTCTTGGCTACTGCTTTAGTCAGTAAGCTTCCTCTACGGTTGTATTTTTGAAAACTTTAGCCCAGATCCACGTAATTGGTTGGTTTCTACTGACACGCGTCTTACGTGCCTCCCCGCNTCACAACAATATGTTTGTGTGAATTATTATTCTGGCTCGTTCCATCCCGAATTCGTTTATGAGCTAATTAGTAGGTGTTTGACCCTTAGCTACTGCTTTAGTCACAAAGGTTCCTCTACGGTTGTATTTTTGAAAACTTTAGCCCAGATCCACGTAATTGGTTGGTTTCTACTGACACGAGTCTTACGTGCCTGCCTGCGTATCACAGGCGTTCAGTGCATTCAGTGCCACTTAACAGGAAGTCTAATTGGTCAAGTAAATACATATCTCCTCACAAAAGCAAGCGGCCTGTAACCGAAGGTAAACAGCAAGAGTACAAGTATAATATTGAAATCCAGCTTGCGTTTATCACTTTTATGTGAAAATAAGGCGTCCCTATCAATCAGTAGCTAATTTTGTACTTTTCTATGTAACACGTTATTGCATTCTTGCATTCTGGTTATTTTAATGTTTGTTATTGTCTTAGAATCCTTCACAGCGTAAATAATAAACTCTGGTACAATTGTAAAAATCCAGCTAAGTGTATACGTGTTTGAAGTCCAGTTTGTGATTTGAAAAGGTCACTAAATTCCCCGTCCCTACCCAGTACGTGGCAAGTATATGGGGCGTTGTTACGAGTAGTGATCAGGCCTTAGCTGAGCGGCCTGCCTGATCACTCCTTCACATATTTATCCAGAACACGGGCCGAGATTGCTTAAGTTAGTTGTGAAATCGCAAACCACAGAAACCCCGTCCACCGGCGAGTAAGCGGGGACAACGCAGCCGATATAGGGCAGTGTAGTCCGTGGGCGGTGCCTTTTGTCGTCGGGCCATCGGAGCGAGAAGACCACTGAATATGGGTGTGTTCGGCCATCGGCTTCCGCCATCTTAATCAGCCTCCGGAATTATGAACAAGGTGGGGACTCTCCAATTAGGCTTTACTCAGAATATGGCTGGTTAATTCGTTATAGTTTAATATAAATTAATACTTCAGTATATTTGTATAGCTCGCCCGCACATACTTCATAATGTGTATATTGAAATAATATTGAACATCCTAAATTTTAAATAAACCCCTTTTATACAGTGTTTATTACATAAATCACATCAATAACTTGTGTTGTCCCTACAGCCCCGTTAATGTATGATGATGAACCATAAAATCATATAATAACGAAGTGTATACTCGGGTCGTACTTCGTGGAGCAAGTGAGCACAACCCGCGCTTCCTCAAGGACGCCGTTTTCATTTCCGACTCCGTGGGGTCTCCCGCACTTGCTAAACATGGCGGACATGTCTGCTGGGTGTTCTTCACGGGACTCTCTTCCGTCGTGTTTGCTCGCCTCGCGGCTGTGTCGTGTCCTTCGCGTCGTAACAACTCGCTTTCTGTGATCTTGTTCATGCCGACACTTGCCGTGGCGAGGGCGAATGGCGCACCGTGTCACTTTAATTTCCGACTCCATGACGTCTCGTCGTTGAGGAATACAGAGCGAATATTGCTTGCATTCGGCACATATTCTCGTCGCAATGTAACTTCTCCCCTTCTCTTCAACTCACTCTGAGGAGGAAGGTATTTCAAGACTCCGAAATGATGTTCTATAAGTATTGTATTTTTATGCTGTATAATAGCTAGGCACAGAACATGTTGGCTTTTTAAACAACCTGTAAGCTGTATCTCACGGTTCTATGTATTTTCCAGCCTCAGCTTTGTGCTGATTGGCTGCTGCCCCAGTGTGGGGCCAATCTTACCTAAGACCGGGTGGCACGGGATTCGCTGATTATTTCCTTGCAGATCTGTTATTGGCTCAGAGTTCACATGGGCATGTCTAATAAACTGTGACGGCCTAGCGAGAGCGACACCAACGCCCCTAGCAGGCGAAATTTGAACGAAGGACAAGTGGAAACAAGGGGGTGGACGACAGTTGCACTCTCTAGCAGCAATAAACAACATTACAGGGTTCGGTAGTGCATTCTAGCAGACGACGAGAGATGCAACATATGCGAAGGTGAGTAATTGGGAAACAATATGGTGGGCGAAAACAAAATGGCGGCTGGAAACAAGATAGCGGCCAGAAACGAGATGACTGATGGAAACAAGTTGGCAGATGGGAACAAGATGGTAGGCGAAAACGAGATGGCAGATGGAAACAATATGGCGGACGGAAACAAGATAGTAGCTGGAAACAAATTGGCCAACAAAGATCAAGATCAAGGACACAAGATGGCAGAATCTAAGATGGCGGTCGCGATGTTATCCAAGATAGCAGAATCCAAGATGGCAGACGGTGCCACAGCCCCAGCCCTTGTCCCGGGAGGAATATTTTACATCTACTTGGGCCATTCCCCCAGATGTTCTGGCACCTGGCGATAGTTTTCCCAGCAGGGTTAGAGCTGTAATACAGGGCAGGTCTGGGCCCAACCCGTTTTAATGTCTGCTACTGGGCAGTATATCCGAAGGACACTTATACGACATGTTCGCCTGGGTGTCCCGATAATTTTGATCAGCTCTTGTATTTCCGTGAAAATCATGTTTTTGGTATGTCTGATCGACAGAGACGTGCAAAATTCGCGTTGCCCTATACCTACTTGAGTGGAATCCGCTATTCTATTGGCTACTGGCAACTATACGGCGTCATTTACCTGTGTTATCGCTGTATTGTGGATAGGTTGCTTAGGCGTTGAGTCTTAACTAAAGGCTAAAAGATTCCCTGGGGGGTATCACACAAGCTGTTTGCCAACGGCAGGATTCAAACGAGCATACATCTTGAAGTTTAGCGTGCAGTCAAAAAATAACGCGAATTTTGCAAGTCTCTACTGGAGCGGAAAGATTTGGGGGGGCTCTTAACATCGAGGACTTGAAAGACGATGAGGGTGAAGTGTGGTGAGTATGGGGCAGCGCAGGAATGTAAGGGTGTGGGCGGGGGACCGGAAGTCCCGGAGAAAACCCGCCGACCAGCGGCATCGTCTGGCAGTATTAACACATGTAAAAATCCGGGAGCGACCCCGCCGAGAATAGAACCCGAGTAGTCTAGCCAATACACCACCGCGGCCCCCACATGTCTCTGCTGATTGGTGTATGCTGTTCACCGTTAACCATTTCATTCCCGCGTACACTTAATAAAAGTCCACGATAATTTTATGTTAACAGAAATATGAAACGCTTGTGATACATGAGGCATTTAGGAAACAACAAAATGCTTCGGACATGGGATTATTTTTGAAAGGTTTGATTGTAAACGTGTTAAGAGACAGCGGAAATGTGATACACGGGTATGTAATGTGATGAGCGGCTGTGTGTGGCGAGGGTGCTACAGGCAAGAGAGAGAGAGAGAGACTGTGGACGGTCGAGAGTGCGCTAGGAGATGAGTAACGAGTGGCGACACAAAGCTGTTGCCACGTCAGCTGAACACGTCGTTTTCACACAGCCTATCAACCCCTCCCTCCTTCCAGCCGGCGCCATTGTCTTCTCCACTCTTCTCGTTGTGACCCTGCGAGGACAGCTTGTTCACTTCGCTTGCTGCATCCACACTATATACACCTATTTTACACTCTGAGAAAAAATCAGCTGTAGAAATGAGTACAGATATATGTTTGCACAAGGTGTTTTTAAACTACACGTCATAATTCAAACCACGGCATCTATGGGCTAATGTAAACAAGAAGTTCTAGTAGCAAAATTTTCTAAAAATTCATCTAGTATTTTTAAAATTGAAATCGAAGTTAGCAAAACAGCGTCAGGAGTCCGCAACTTCACGTACCCGCGTGCACAACAAGTTGCATATCACAAAGGCGAACAGAACTGGTGCGTAATGCGGAAAGCGCCTGCACATAGGCAACTATGTGAATACGTGCAGACCCTAGATCGCCATTACTGCTAATCCCCCATTGTTAATGTAGTTTGACAGACGTGTACTAACAAGCAACCTCTAGCGGCGCGCACGTACCTCGAGGTGATGGTGGCCTATGTGCAGGCGCTCTCCGCCAGTTCTGTTCGCCTTCGGGATATGCAACTTGTACTGCACGCAGGTACGTGAAGTTGCCGACTCCTAGAGCTGTTTTGCTAACTTCGACTTCAATTTAAAATAATACTAGATGACCTTCTAAACATTTTGTTACTTGGATTTTTTGTTTACATTAGCTCATAGATGCCATGGTTTGAATTTAGACAGGTAGTTTATAAATGTGTTTTATATATACGCATGTACAGGCAGTTCAGGGTAAACTGAGCACTCTTGAAAGTCCTGCTTAGATCTACTTGTGTGCACATTGTGTATTCTTGCGCCATACGCGGAATTAGCCTGTCCAGCCCCCGTGTCCATGATCGAGGACATTTTGAATAATTCCAATTCAATTTCGGGTTTGCCTACCCGTTTTATGTTTAAAAATAAATAAACGAAATTCTAAAGCACCCTTCACCCAACTAGCTACTGACCTTGCACAACAGTACAGGCCTGTCTACTGAACTACGAACTCGTAACTATGTCACAACATTAATTCTGCAAAAATTCGCCAAACCAACATTGTGTCGTTAACACGATACCACATTGGACTGTTCATCTCCCACAGCGAGTATCATGGACGATTTCACTTGAGAACACTGTTTTTGTAAGCAAGTGCTTTCAAATGTTCATGTAATTTAGCTTTAGCCAATTTTTAAACAATTAGTTTAAATTCAAAATGTTAAAAGTGTTTTATCCATATAAAAGCGCAGTAATCGTGTCCACGATCGTGAACGTGTTGCACACGAAGGATATGTATGGTGAGTGCTGTACAAAGCAAGGAATCAGTGCCACATGCCTTGATAGTCGCGACGGGTAATCTAATTTGCGGACGTTACCACGCCTCTCGTTTATGATTGGCTGACGGTGACGTCTTTGAGCACGCAGCTCGCTGTTGACTGGTTGCGCAAAGTACTCTAGACACAAGTACAGTGCACATGAGTATATTTTACGATTGCAACACTTCGGCTCACAAGTGAATGCGAGACCGAACCAGGTTGGGGTACAGAGGAACACGTTCGTCATTGCTGACCATGCAACTTTGACAGTTGCGTTGGTGTGGGGTAGGTCAAGGCAGGGCGCATGCGCAGAAGACGATACTCGGTCTGCCTCGTCTTCAGTCTCTGGTCGAGATGGAGTGGAAGCCGCGGTTGTGTGTGACCTCCGAGGGCCGGTACAAGTCACAAATCAAACGTTTCAACAAAACTCAAAAATTAATAGATATTATCCTATCATTTTTATTTCGCAGGAAAAAAAAAGACTTACCGAACTAGCTGTTGAAAAAAATTACACTTAAATATAAAAGGGAATTGTTTTGAAATATTAACTAGATGGAGATTTCTGGACATACGCCATTGCGATGCAGATGTCTGTCATGGAAAAATAAGACTCCATCTAGTGATTCACCCCCATTGCACAATTCATTCAACGATCATATGAAATATTAAACTTACAGGGTTAGTTAGGAGTGAGGCCTGCAATCGCATTGTACGACGCAGCAAGAAATAGGTGCAAATCCCCACCCCCTCTTTTGTTTTTGTTTGTTTTTCAAGAAACATTTTGCAGGGTATATTATTTTTATTTTTAAGCGTCAGTCTTGGCGACGTAAGTTTCCATTTCTCCCCTCCGTTGTCGAGGAAAACTGTGATAATTGCTATTCACAATAAAGTGAGCAGATTTGAAATCAACCTTAGAAAAAAGTCACTGCTCCTACCTGCATATATTTTAACGGACGCACTGAGTGATATGTCCCCGGTAAAGTTGGTAACGATAGAGGGAAATTATTTCCATTTTTTAACGTCGAATTAAAAGTGTTTCGTAACCATTTGTGATAACTTAAATTATTTATTTTAATTTTTTTAATGCATTTGAGTATAAAATGAGCAGATTTGTAAAATATTTCTTTTTCTAATAATTTCACAGTTTCACTTTACCTACGCAAGAATAAAATGGTGAGGCTCATGGCAGTGTCAATTTTACATAAAGCGGAAGAATACTCGACAATACTCGACGTGCATACAAGTATATCTTAAGCACGACTTTCAAAAGTCCTCAGTTTACTTCGAACAGCATGTGCACAAAAGTAATCTCAGCCATATTAAAATTCGTAGACGAGTAACTAGGGAAATAAATATTTTTGAATGAAAGCATCTGCGTTACGGGAGAAACGCGGTAGAGCGCGGAATTAAATGTTTGGTGAAGGGAGGGGAAGAGCAGCAGATACGAAGCGGAGGTAACAGGAATGCGTTTTGCTGGGAGGCAAGGAAGGACTTGTCTTGAGTGGGGGGGGAGGGCCCAGATTTCTACGGCCTGAAGGCCAGAACACCCTCCACCCTCCCGCACTGCAACTGTACTCTGATGAGTAAGACAGTGCACGGCACTTTCTCCTCTTCTCTCTTCGGGCCATTCGAGTTTCTTAGTGCCTTTACTCGGTGCTCTACCAGCTTTCTCTGTAAAAACCTGTCCTTCTCGCCAATCAGAGATAGCCTCTACCCAAATACCCCTTTATGGGTCATAAGATATTTGTTCTTCTTGCCAATTATCATGTTCCTCCAGTCTTCTGCCAATTTTTGAGGGCAAACTCGTCCCGTGTCTCACGAAGAGCTTTACCCGTCATTACGTTCTCTAGTCTTAAGTGCGTGCCCTCGACTTCAGTGATTTCCTCCAGCCGTTGTCTAATGTCTTCTGTGCTGAGACACTCCGCGGTCACATGTTGGCCTGTGCCGTCCATTCCACACACACATCACACAGCGGAGATCGCACGAGCCGCAGACTGTGAATCTTCGCCTTGAAGTTCCCATGGTGTGTGTATAGCTGCACACTGTAATGTTTGATGGTAATCCATTTACTGTCCACTCTTGTCTTGATGCTGGGCAGCAACTTGTGTGTTAGTCTTCCGTGTTCAGAAGAGTCCCATCTCTCTTGACATTCCTGGAGAACATCGTCCATGATTTCATACTTTACTTCCTTTGACAGCCGTGCTGCCCGTTGCCTTGTTTCGACGATATAACACACAAAGTTAAAATAGCTATATGGCCGACATTTTGAAAATAAGTGTTTGACCTACTTAAAACACACTCTTTTGCATCATCTGCCGCGGTACTATTTGTCATGCCATATTTGGTAAGAATCGGTCATTTGTTTCCCGAGATATGACATTAAAATTTTTACATATTTGTATGGCGCTAACTTACAAAATGGTGGAAAAAAGAGGCTTAGTGTGGACACATTTGATTGCTGTACTATATAATCCCGCCATACAAAGTTAAGATGGAATTGATTACATGCTTTCGACGATAAATCATATTATTCTAAAATAATTATCAGGTGTACAATTTTGCTGTCGCCGTTTTTCGAACGATGGCTGCAACGAAAAGTGCTGGTAGAAATATGTAGCTCAATAATGTCACACAGTAAGCTTGGACATCTGTCAACATAACGACATCGCCATATTAGTGAATTTGTGTTTGCATCATAAATTTATTCCCGAGCGAAGATGTCAGTTTCGAGCCAAATGCTCGGCATGTACGGGAAGTGTTGCTTTTCTGCTTCCATTTAAAGAAAACGTACGGTGAGGTTGCTCTTAGTGAAAGAACGTGTCGTGAATGGTTTCAACGCTTTAAGAATGGTGATTTTGACGTCTAGGACCGGCATGGCGGTGGAAGAGAGAAATGTTTCGAAGATTCCGAAATGGATGCATTACTTGATGAAGACTCGTGCAAAACGCAAGAAGAATTGGCAGAATCGTTGGGAGTGACGCAACAAGCCATTTCAAAACGCCTCAAAGCCACGTGAACGATTCCGAAGCAAGAAAATTGGGTTCCGTACGAGTTGCAACCGAGAGATGTTGAACGGCGTTTCTTTGCTTGTGAACAGCTGCTTCAAAGACAGAATAGGAAGGGGTTTCAACATTACATTGTGACCGGCGACGAAACGTGGGCCCACTACGATAATCCCAAGCGCAGAAAACCATGGGAAATGCCCGGACATGCCTCCACGTCGACGGCCAGACCGAATATGCACGGCGCCAAAATCACCTCGGTGTGGTATCTTATAAGCTGTTGAAACCGAGTTTAACCATCACAGGGGATCGGTATCGAACGCAATTTATGCGTTTGAGCCGAGCTTTGAAGGAGAAACGGCCACAGTACAAAGAGAGACACGACAAAGTTATCCTCCAGCATGACAATGCTCGGCCACATGTCGCAAGACCGGTCAAGACATACTTGGCAACGCTGAAATGGGAGGTCTTACCCCACCCGCCGCACTCTCCAGACGTTGCTCCTTCCGACTACCATTTGTTTCGATCGATGGCACACGGCCTGGCCGATCAGCATTTCCGCTCGTATGAAGAAGTCAAAAAATGGATCGATTCGGGGGTCGCCTCAAAAGACGCATCGTTTGTTCGAGATGGTATCCGAAAATTGCCAGAAAGATGGGACAAAGTAGTGGCTAGCAACGGACAGTACTTTTAATCATAAATATTTAATCACGCATTAACAATAAAGCCTCAAATGTTGGGGAAAAAACGGCTGAAGCAAGGTTGTAACCTAATACATAGCCACCAGTTTGAACAAAATTGTTTGACACTCTTAAAAAATGGTAATTTAAAATAATTGCTGCAGTACTACTTGTTTGCCAAATTTGCTATGAATTAGTCAATTGTTTCAAGATATGGCGCTAAAACTTTATAAATACATATGGCGCTATCTTACAAAATGGCGTATAAAAGTGTTTTTTTGCATATATATAATGCTTGTAATAGATACTGTCAGCATACAAAATTTGGTTGAAATTGGTGGAACGCTATGGTAGGTATACCAAATAAACATAAAATATTTGTACGGTCGCCATTTTGAAAATAAGTGCATGATCAATTTGGATTACATAAGTGTGCATGGCATACTATAGTTATACTTACGTGCCAAATTTTGTGAGAATTGCTTGAAATTTTTTTCAAGATATAATGTAAATGCTTTATTTTTTCATGCAGTGCTATCTTCCAAAATGGATGACCAACAGCAATATGCATCTTTGAATTCTATTGTTACATGATACGCTGTCGATATATACAATTTGGTTTAATTCTATCGAATAGTTCCCGAGATATGACATATCACCCTAAATTTTCAAATAGCCGCCATTTTAATATTAAGTATCCAGCATGGTTCAAAACTCTAGAAGCCATGTGTCCTTACTACGTAGTACAAGTGTACCGAGTTTGGTGAAATTCTGTTACCACGTTCAAAAATTGAAAGGGGGTGACAAAAACGCACAGACACATACGCACAGACACATACGCACAGACACGCGCCCCTAGATACACAACACATACACACACAGCCACAGACAGTGAGTGCAGTGAGTGAAGAGATTTGGGTGACTCTTAAAAGGGAGGTCTTAGGAGCCGATGAGGATAAAGCGTTGTGAGTATGGAGCAGCACCGGAATGAGAGGACGGGGGAAACGGGAGATCCCTGAGAAAACCCGCCGACCAGCGGCATCGTCCAGCACGATTACAGACGCAGACAGAAAATATATCTCACAAGCCTTTTCTTTCCTTCCGGAAAGTAGGTTAAAAACCAAGAATCCAATATGGCGGGGGAAGGTTCCTCTTAATACACTGTTTAACAAAAGAGTAAATATCGATAACGGAGGGTTACTCACAGCGATTTGTGCTGACTTTGACGCTTACAATGACCACATTTATGTTCCAATAACCAAATTTATGAATGGGCCAAAAAAAAAATTAACTTTTATGTCTGTCATGAAAATAGTTAACATTGTAATATTCCACAGTTTGTTTTTAAAGTTAAATCGACAACACCGCTTACAACGAGATATACATGACGACTAGGTACGGCCTTTCAGAGCTTTCAGACGTTGCCACGAAGTTAATGAGAGGATGAGGGTCGCTAAGGAACTAGGAGACTAAGGCGGCAGTATGGGAGATAGGAGGCAGACTTAGTGCCGTAGGGGTGGTAGGGGGTACAGGGGTGGCCGCTCGTTACGGGGCGGTAATGGAAACATGGCGGTCGAAGCCCTGGTTAATCGACCGCGATAATCCACAGCGACGAAAACAATCTGCTCGGCCTTGAGCGCCGCTGCCAATCCTCCCGGCACGGCGACGCAGAGCAGCCGACCGCCCAGAAGCGAAACTCATCGCCGCGCCGGCACACACGATGCGCTGGCGTAGAGTGCGCGTGATAGTTGCCCAGTTACGACCACAGAGAGGCGGTTCCTTTGAAGTGTAGGTTACCAGACACTGATTAGCCAACACCGCCGTAGTGTGTTCATGGTTTCTTCACTTTTTTTTTAAATTATAACTTTGAAAAATCATTCCATGTCGGACGTATTTGATTGTTTCCTAAATATGTCAAGTATGTGTTAACATAAAAGTTCCTTTTTTTTTTTAAAATTAAATTGAACTTTTAATTATTATCTATAAATTATATTATTTAATTTGTAGTAGAATGAAAACAGGGAGAGAATATGTGTGTTGGTGACGGGTAGTAAAAAATAGTTATTATACAAAATATATAAAGAGNTTTGTAGTAGAATGAAAACAGGGAGAGAATATGTGTGTTGGTGACGGGTAGTAAAAAATAGTTATTATACAAAATAATATTACACTGAGTGCGAATAAATGCGGTGCGTTGTTGTCTCTTTAATGTAGTTTACTAAGCTTTGTCTGCATGAGGCGGAGTAATGTGCTGGAAGTCGAACTTTAGCAGGGCTTCAGAAAGGTTGTAAGTAACCGCTAACTACTATACATGTTGTATAGTTGGTATAAACGCCTGATTCGCATCTGTATTCTTAAGTTATTTGTGTCTCAACAATGAGTTTGTTTCTACCTATATAAAGGGCCCAATCATCATGTGGCATACTTAACCGGTGGTCTAGACTCTACAGTAGTGTACATACGTGAGGTACAGGTAAGTTGGTTACTCTTCGTCGCTCCCATTGGAATACACTTGTCCGTCTGTCATGAGCGGGGACATGCGTAATTCGCGTTGTTGTGAAGACGATCGACTAGTGATCGACTAGTGATCGACCGCCGCCACAGATCAGCCCCGCGTCGTGACGTCATCTCGTAAGACTTTCACGGACTGTAGACCGGCGTTATTTGTTCGTTAGTGGCTGCCTAGAATCGAAGTCGTTCCCCTCCTAACGAAACTGCCCGTGATATCACCACACTCCGTCCGTGTCCTCGAAGAACACGGATGTCGTGTTGTTACGGCGAACTCCACACAACTCAGTTGAATTCAGGCGACTTTATATTACGTTGGCATCACTCGAAGTGTTAATCGTTACCATTGATCCATGGAAATAACTTTCCCTCCGTCGTTACCAACTTTACCGGGCGCACGTCAGTCAGCGAGCCAGTTAAGATACACGTAGGCCGGAGCAGGTACGTCACCTGCGTATACCACGAGCTCCAGCTGCGCACGCCAGCAAAATGGCGTCACTGCCTAGCAACTTCTTCGAATACCGTTCGCCAATCAGTTTTTTTTGGCAACTTACTCGCCAACTGGCAGCCAAGCCAAAAGGAAACTTTTCGTACCACGTAGTAGCCAATGAGACACAAGGCTTTCTTTTTTTGCTTATTGTTCGCGTGGTCTTTGTGAGAAAGCATTCTCTTACTTGGCTGGCCAATCATGATTCGGTTACTCCTGTAGTGCGCGTCTGTGATTCTCGAGCAGACACCTGTGACGCGTGTCACATCAATAATCCAACAAAGACAGTCGATCTGAGCTAAACTGTTATAAAAGACAACTGGTTATGAATAGGGGCAGTGATATTTCGCGAAAAGATTTCGAGACAAGATACAGACCAAAGCACTGTAGGGTCTTCCAGCTTCTTTGATTGGCTAAAAAATGTTCTGGCCAGTGTTAACCGNAAGATACAGACCAAAGCACTGTAGGGTCTTCCAGCTTCTTTGATTGGCTAAAAAATGTTCTGGCCAGTGTTAACCGTTTGCGCACGAATCACGAAGGATCAGTGTCGGAGTTACTTAGTCCTGAGTGGCTGGGTCAAAGACGGACACGGCACCAGCAGCCAATGGAGGTAGATCAACAGCTGAGGTGTGTGTATAGTATTGAAGTCTACTGTGTGCTCCGATTTTTACGCGAAAAGCCACTGGCCCTAGTTATGAAATATTTTTGGCAAGAATCTATTAAACTCCCCCCCCCCTCCTTCCCTCAGGCATACTATTATTTTTCAAATATTATCTGTCATTCTGCCATGCGCGCCAGTAAATTCGAGAATAGTTTATTTCGCAGAAATATCTGGCATAACGGACAAGTAATGCGTCATCTGCTTACTAAACACAGGCGGTAAGAGCAGCGCACCATGCGGAAAGTAGGGCACAATTTCCGGGTCGACAATCAGTTCTGTGGTGACGCGGGGGAGTTAATCCGGAAGTGGCGCTTGGCAGGCGACGCCGAGTGGGTTAAGCCCTCGGCGCCGCTTCTTCGCGCTAATTCCCTGCGCCAGAACCGCCCTTCTCCTTCTACTCGCGTGCGAACCGCGACGGATTAATTTCCTCGTCTCCTCGCTGCTAGCGCTGCCGTGGCTGAACGCGGCGCTCCCGCGAATCACTTCAAACACATCTACGTCCCGCATAATTCGATGAACAACCCCAGGCCTATTCGTAGGAAGGGGAAACGATGTAGAGTGCGCGCCCGAGGTGCTTAGTAGCTACCCTCCCGTGTCCCGACATCGCATTGAATTTCTACCCGCGCGACTGTCATGTACGACGTTGATACGATTTGAGGTTAGAACATTTAACATGCAAACCTGTGTTTGAGATGTTTGCATACTTCCTCAAAACAATTTTATTTGCAATTAGATTAAATTCGTATTGGTAAAAGTATTTTATTCATATGGAAGAGTTTGTCTTTTGACAATTAAAATGTAAACAAACATGTTCATGACTGTTGACCCATGTGACTGACCGCTGTGTTGGTGTGGGGGAAGGTCAGTGTTGCCGTATGTGCAGAAGACTAAAATCAGCCTACCTCATGTTTAGTCTATGGACCGAGACAGCATTCGTGTGTACAGACCCTGCTGCCCCGGTAAGTGACAAGTTCTGCCTCAGACCAAGTGTAACGGGATTGCATCCTTGCTTCCTTGCCGAGGTGGCGCAGTGTTGTAGTGATCAGACTACTCGCCTCCCATTAACGCGAAATGGGTTCGATTCCCGGCGGGGTCACTCTCCGATTTTTTGCATGTGGAGAACGTACCGGACGATACCGCTAGTTGGTGGGTTTCCTCGGGGATCTCCCGTTTCCCCCCTCCCTAGCATTCCGGTGCCACCCCATACTCACCTTACTTCATCCTCATCGGATCTCAAGACCTCGATGTTAAAAGTTGCCCAAATCTCTCCTTTTTTTTTTTTCCTTGCAGGCTTGTTACCGTCTACCAGTCTTCCATTGTATCTCTAGCTAAAGTACTTAAATGTACGATTGTTTAAAGTCTATCTTGACCTCAGAACAATTCGGGGAATTTACCCGTCCCTTTATTATTGACTGATGTAGCCCATGAAAAAAGGGTCTGAGCTGCCTTTGCTANAATTCGGGGAATTTACCCGTCCCTTTATTATTGACTGATGTAGCCCATGAAAAAAGGGTCTGAGCTGCCTTTGCTTATTTTTTTTTTTAAGAGGCATCTCTAGTAAAAGATTTCAAACGTCTCAAGGTAACGTCTGTCCTTAAGCCCCCCGTCTACCTGGAAATTTTTCCCGCGTTTAGGCCGAGAAGCGCGGGAGCGATAAGGGCGACACTGCCACGCGCATCAAGTACGCCATCGCCGCTAAGCGCAAGGCTCTGAACTGGCGTGCAGTGTTCTCGTCGTGCTGCGTGTACCTATGGGACTTTCAGCGGTGACCATATTATTTTATTAGTGGGAAGTCTTTAGGAAGGTTCAGTGCAGGCCCCTATAGTAGTTTTTTTATGTATCTGATGCGTACATTTTGAGCTACAGCGCATTGGAAAGGACGGTTTTAGCTGTTTTGGAGTACTCTGAATTGATGTTTCTAACGTACGTGATATTTTGAAAGTACTTAACAGCTCTCGTCTGAAGTGTGTGTTCTTTTCGTAGATCAGCACGTTGGACGCACGCTTAATAGTTTAGTTGAAAAACGTGTATTGCGAACACTCTGCAACACAGTTCAAGCGCCAGGTAGACGGGCGCCTTAAGGAAGCATCACCACGGACCATCATAAGGCTGCGGTTATCGGGTAGCTGAATCTCTTGCAAATACTATCTGCAACAGTAGGATATTTCTAGAGGTAAAGTAAGACAATGTATTAAACAATAGATGGCACTTCACTTTGTATTGTTTTACTTTGTCTTATGTTAACTGTGCAGAAANAAAATTTATTTTTCCTAAAAAAAAATCGTATACCCAAACCAATCACTGTAAAAAAAATATTTATAATTTTTACTAACAAATTGTATGTAATTTTACAAATGTTTGTTGCCGTAAAAAAATTTCTCTCTCAAAATTACTAGTTTTTTTAAACTACATGGGTTGTGTTTGTAATAGACCTCAAGAAATGTTTGTACTATATCGACCCTATCCACGGGCTCAAGCAAAATGGCGGACACTCAACAACGTAAAACCGTATATAGCAGTTTGTGCAAATAACGAGAGGTGGCGTAAAGAGCAGCGGCGTGCAAAAAGAAATGCATTGCAGTTTTAAATAACGTAAAACACTTAAAACCACATCAAATAATCATAATAAAATGACGACAATTTTAAAAACACGTGACGCTATTAATAATTAACTATTATTATTAATGTTCCACACAGAAATCTTAAAATTAAATAAATACATTTTTCCTGACAGAATAACTTTACTTATATTTTGTAAGTATATCGTATTACATTTTTTTTTATAAAATAATAGTAATAATCGTAAGTGAAGTTGGTCTTGTGGTTAAGGGTGAAACTAGCAAGATACAAATTTGTTTTCGTGAATTATATTTTGAAATAATGTTTTTCTTATTCTCTACTATTAATTCTTCGCAATATTTTTCCTAGAAGAAAAATATAATTTAATGTCCACTTCTCAACAATGTAAGTTGTAATACAAGCATTTAATTTGTAATATTAGAAATACGTATGTGTTTTGCAGATTTTACACGGAAACTGTTTGCAGTTCTACAAAGGATTATTTTAGCAATTGGGTTTCCAAGGATTTTCCTTGCAAAAGTACAAACAAAATTTCACAGTGTTTATTTACTGAGATACGCGCATGCGTGCAAGTAGAGATCTGGAAAGTCCCCTTAAGCCTTTTGTTGCATCATGAAGTGCAAACATAGAAACTTATGTACATGTAATTATGAAAAATATATTTCTCACCTTCAAATACATCTGCCAGATGTGTTTCAGGTACTTTACTCTCAGAGAGCATACCTTATATGTAGAGACCGGAAAAAATCGCGTGTTCGATGACCTGCAAGCTATACTCTACAGAATTATGTACCAATATGCCGACATCAACTGCACATTGGTTGCTTACTGCCACAGTGGAAGGCGACGATTGGACCAGCATTCTCCAGGAAGTGTCAAATACGGCGTGGGCCAATGGATTATGTTATATAAACGCTTGTGTTTTGAATTCTAGCTTGTCCTAAAATGAATCCGCGAATTCTTCAGGTCTCTACTTATATGTATAACCTTATCCATTGGTCCACATGGCGTTCGACACCTCTTGAAGAACGGTGGCCCAATCGGCGCCTTCCACTGCGACAGCAGACAACCAATACACAGTTGACATCGGCATATTTGTACATAAGACTATTGGGTCTAGCCTGCAGGTCACTGAACTCGCAAATTCTTCAGGTCTCTACTTATATGTAATTCACGAGCCGACCTTGTGCGTATATAAGAAACAACAGAACACGTCATATGTAGGGTGATTTTTCAAAGGTCTGATTCAGAAACTGAGAAGATACTTCGATTAGACTATAAGAAGGGTCAGTGATATTTCGCGAAAAGATTGCGAGACANTTACGTTGGGTCATAAGTTAGTTTGTAAGCCATCCCCTGATACACCTTCGGGCATCACACTGGCGGACGTTAATAAGCCATTTACAATTTCTAATACCAATGCTATTCACAAATGCTTGAGCACTTTTGAAACCAACCCCAGAAAAATGTCACTGCCCATACCTGCGTGTATTTTAAAGTGAACACTGACCGGCATGCGCCCATTAAAGTTGGTAACGACGTATAGAAAGTAGTCCCATGTCTTAACGTTAAGTTAAAAGTGTTATTAAAACATTTTTGTATACTGAAATCATTCATTTTGCTCTCTCTCTTTTTAAAGTGCATATAAGTGAAATAACTATAAAATTTGTAAAACATTTACTCTTCAAATTATTTCCCAGTTTGTATTGACCGACGCATGAATAAAGTGATAAGGCCCATGGCAATGTTATTTGTACATATGGCGGAAGAATACACAATGTGCATACCACATCTCAAGCAGGGGTGTCAAAAGTGCTCAGTATACTGTGAACTGCATCTAGTGGAAAAACAGATTGTGTAATTTAGAATAACTAACTTTGTAAAAAAAATTGTCAATGAGCATAAATCATAGCAAATTACTCTGATACTGTGCTTGTAAGAAAAGAGGGCCATTTTATCATACATTAAGGTGCGTATTTCGTTCACGGTCTAAGTAATACAAAATCCGTGGAAAAATAGTGTTTTAGTAAAATAATGTTTTAATTACTGTATTGTAGACACGTTATCAAGCCGCGAAAATGAAGTGTATATGTGAGGTACCACTTACAGACTGAAAGGTATGATTTTTAAAATGTATTTTCTAACATTTTAACAAGTTAAATTTTTCATAGTATTTTTAATTTTTATTTTATTCATAAACGATTGTAAAATATTTATTTTTATTTAATGCCTGGGAACACTGAAATTACGCTATTCAATAAAATAACAGTCTCATATACACAGACACATTATAGTTCTTTTCGCGGTTACTTCCAACTTTTCTGAAGCCTTGCTAAAGTTCTACTTCCAGGATATCCCTCCGCCTAGTTAAAAAAAACCTAAACTAAGTATAAAAAAAATACACCTAAAGGACATCACGCCAAATTCGTGCGCACTCAGTTTAATTAGTATTCTGCATAAGAAATATTTCTTACTAGGCATTACCAAGCCTAATTTGTCACTGTTTTTGTTCGTATATATTATAAATGAAATATTATAATTTATAGAAAAAATATTAGTGAAAGCTCAATTTAACCCTAAATAAGATACTTAAGTTAACAGAAGGTTAAATCGCTTATGATTAGGACTAGTGACTTTTCGCGTAACAATCGGAGCGCACAGTAGACTTCATTACTATATACACACCTCAGCTGTTGTTACACCTCCATTGGCTGCTGGTGCCGTGTCCGTCTTTGACCAAGGCCACTCAGGACTAAGTAANGCTGTTGTTACACCTCCATTGGCTGCTGGTGCCGTGTCCGTCTTTGACCAAGGCCACTCAGGACTAAGTAATTACAACACTGAACCTTCGTGATTCGTGCGCAAACGGTTAACAAGGGCCAGAACATTTTTTAGCCAATCAAAGAAGCTGGACGACCCTACAGTGCTTTGGACTGTATCTTGTCTCGAAATCTTTTCGCGAAATATCACTGCCCCTATGCATAGCGTATATAAGAAACAACAGAACACGTCATATGTAGGGTGATTTTTCAAAGGTCTGATTCAGAAACTGAGAAGATACTTCGATTAGACTATAAGAAGGGTCAGTGATATTTCGCGAAAAGATTGCGAGACAAGATACAGTCCATAGCACTGTAGGGCCGTCCAGCTTCTTTGATAGGCTAAAAAATGTTCTGGCCCTTGTTAACCGTTTGCGCACGAATCACGAAGGTTCAGTGTCGTAATTACTTAGTCCTGAGTGGCCTTGGTCAAAGACGGACACGGCACCAGCAGCCAGTGGAGGTATAACAACAGCTGAGGTGTGTATATAGTATCGAAGTCTACTGTGTGCCCGATTTTCACTCGAAAAGTCACTGGCCCTAACTATAAGTATGCAGGCTTTTAAGTTAGAGAAAGTAAGGCGGGCGGCGTGCATGTAAGGCGGCGAGGAACAGACAATGTTTACGTTGTGTGTGACAGGCCTCGTCGCGCACGTCGTCCTCATCTCATTCATCTCACTGCTCGCTGCTCTGTTAGTAAACGCTGCACGCGGCTCGCTATGTCAGCGTCAGAGCATCGTTATTGTTTCTCCTACAAACACGGTAGCGCGTGTGTGTGTGTGCGTGTTGTGTTCGTTTGTGCGACCACCTGTGTGAAGACGTGTCACTCCGCAACGAGCTGAGCTAACTTCACTTCTACTCACGTTAGGAAGATCCAATGTTAAATAGTTTGCCAATCAAAAATGTTCGCCACTAGGTAAGCGCTAGTGTCGCATGTGTACCACATTTTCTCTTTTTTCCTACGTTAAAAAACAGGATAATTGTAATAATCATGAACCAAGTATAACGTAACTTCGCAACTTAGTAAAACCTTTCTATTTTATCAACCAAGTAAATTAATATTTTAATTAGAAATTACCTTTTGGAACACTGCACGCCTGGTGGCGGAAATTTTCCCTATGCCAAACCTTCCCATAATAAATCTCGTTTTGTTCCTAACCTGAGTATAATACACCTTAGATAAGCTTAGATGCTTGGCTAGTGCTTAAAGCTAGGGATTTTTGCCGCAACCCACATCACACATTTAGTATGTTATCTTAGGCATTGACAGGGCNCTAGTGCTTAAAGCTAGGGATTTTTGCCGCAACCCACATCACACATTTAGTATGTTATCTTAGGCATTGACAGGGCGTGGCACCTTGCTTTGCACATTTTCCAACATCTGTATTGCCAGACCGCTGTTGTTGGTGCCATCTCTGTAATCGTCCGCAAGAAAACATTACTTATTCCTTGCCAGTAGTCAGTAGTCAACAATTAATTACAGGCAGTGAATCTTTGATAATTTGACATAATCCTTGCATGGTTACTTCGCACTCTTTGAGTCACACCTTTGAAAAATCACCCCCATGAATGACGTGCCTTGTTCTTATCTAAATATGTCAGGTAACACAAACGTGTTTACTAACGTCAACATAAAAGTAACTTAATTTAGTTAACTTGAATTTTTGTTTATATTTTATTTATAAATGATAAGATTTCATTAATAGGTAATATGAATGAAAACAGTGAGAAAATATGTGTGTTGGTGATGTCCAATAAGAAATAGTTCTTATGCAAAATACTTTTACACCGAGAGAGCACGAATGTGGGGCGTTGTCCCTCTGGTGTGATTCCCTCTAGGCTCGGCTAAGCTTTGTTTGCACGAGGAGGAGGAATATTCTGGAAGCAAAACTTAAGCAGTGCTTCAGAAAAGTGTGAAGTAGCCATGAATGGAGCATAAACCTCGAGAAGCTGTTATTTATAACGTTTCGTGCGGAAACTCACGACAGAAAAGTGTACAAATGCAAGATTGCGGGGGATGATGGCCAGTAGAGGCGTGAGGGCCGGCGAGAATGAAATGAGGTGAAGATGGAGCAGCCCCGGAATGCAAGGGCGGGGGTGCCCCTAGAAAGCCCACCGGCCAGCAGCAAAGTCCACCGCGTTTCCTACGGTGAGAATTCTGACCAATGTCCATGTTGCAAGGAGTTCTGTTGCTTGCTCGTGACTGTACACGTATGTTTCCTGGCCGAGACAAATTTTAACCCGTTCCAAGCACATATAAGTCGATCATTCTAAGGTCTGGCTTCACCTATTATACAGACATTATTCGTTTTCGTGTCGTAATTTCAATTTCAGAAAAATGACTGAAGATGTTTAATTATAGAAAATTTTAATTTTAAAAGATGTTTCATATTTTTGTATCTAATTTTCACTGCATGTTATTTGCTGGTGGCAAAAAGTCGATAACGTATTATTAAAATCAAAATATGTTCTCGACTTTTTACAACTAGCAAATAACACATATTGAAAATTAAGCGAAACAATATTAAACAACTAGTAAAATGAAAATTTTCTGTAATCAAATATTGTTAATTATTACTCTGAAACCGAAATTGTAATACGAAAATTNATTTTCTGTAATCAAATATTGTTAATTATTACTCTGAAACCGAAATTGTAATACGAAAATTGAAGAATGTCTGTATAATAGGCGAAGCCGGGCTTTATGCGTTGTAATGAACAAACTTTTAGTGTGGGACTTTACCAGTTTAAGCACAGCGGTCTAACGTAAATCGTAGCCAATGGAGATATCCAACTTTTCTGAAGCCCTGCTAAAGTGATATCTTCAAGTNAGCACAGCGGTCTAACGTAAATCGTAGCCAATGGAGATATCCAACTTTTCTGAAGCCCTGCTAAAGTGATATCTTCAAGTTATTCCTCCACGTGGTCCAAACAAAGCATAACCAAGTCTAGAAAATCACACCAAAGGGACAACACACCGCATTTATGCGCACTCTGTTTAATAACATTTTGCATGAGAACTATTTCTTATTGTGCATTACCAACATACTTACTTTCGNTTTATGCGCACTCTGTTTAATAACATTTTGCATGAGAACTATTTCTTATTGTGCATTACCAACATACTTACTTTCGGTTTTTATTCATACCATTTTTAATGAAATGCAATTTATGATTATAAAATATACAATGCAAAAATTTTATTCGACCAAATAAAATACTTTTATATTAACAATAGTTAGGGCCAGTAACTTTTCGCGTAAAAATCGGAGCACACAGTAGACTTCAATACTATACACACACCTCAGCTGTTGTTACACCTCCATTGGCTGCTGGTGCCGTGTCCGTCTTTGACCAAGCCGCTCAGGACTAAGTAACTACGACACTGAACCTCCGTGATTCGTGCGCAAACGGTTAACACTGGCCAGAACTTTTTTTTAGACAATCAAAGAATCTGGACGACCCTACAGTGCTTTGGACTGTATCTTGTCTCGAAATATCACTGCCCCTAACAATAGTATAAAACGCTTGTGATGGATATATAATATTTCGGAAACAAGCAAGCACGTTAAAAATGGGATGATTTTTCAAATGTTTGATTCCAGAAGTGTGAAGATACCGTGAATAGTTCATAAATATATTTCCTGTGCAGCGTCCTACATACACACTGCCATGCCTGTAGGCGTTCATTGAATCGCTCTTCCGCAACTGTGGACACACCTTAGTGTTGCTTAACTTTCCTCGTCCGCCTACAAGTAGTTCGATGTACAAATGAGGGGCGACGTACATCTTAAAATTATCCGCGCCTCTACGTAGTTTTAAGAGACGCGACATGGAAAGTGAGGTTATGTTACCCAAGCCCACCGACGCATGCGCATTACACACAAGCCGTAATAAGCAAGACTACGCGCATCGTTATTATCAGCAAGCTACGAAACATCCCAAGTTCAGCACACATTTCAAATGTCACTTTCTTTACTTGAACGCGTTGCAAGAGCCGTTAGAGGAAGTGTTAGCGACTGCGAGGTGAGGAACGTTGCTTGTGTTTACTTGCAACATGGCGAGGTCTCTGACAAACCCGGTGTGCACCGCGACGTACATTCGTGAGCAAGCAACGGCACGCTTTGCAACCAAGCTCCGGTGTCCTCTGTGGCTAACGAAGCTGCCTGCTGGGAATATTAGTTATATATTGTTCACTGTGATACGAGCATTTTTGAAAGTCCTTCTTAAGAACTTAACACTGCCATGTGCCTCTTCATGCGTCGGTCACGTACGCTTTTGGAATTGTTAAAAAAAGTAAATATTTTTATTTTACAAACTTACTAGTGCTTACGCATATTATCATTTTAAAAAAACGAATGGAAGGATAATTTCAGTATTTATAAATGTTTAACTAACACTTTTAAAAACGATATAAAGACCTGGAACTACTTTCCCTCCATCGTTAAACAATTTTACTGCGCGCGTGACAGACAGTGTACCCGTTTAAACGTATGCGGGTATGGGCAGTAGCATTTTTCGAATGTGGATTTCAAAAGTGTTCAATTGACCTTGAACGTCCTGTAACTGCCTGACCTTGCTAAATTCAGCAGTGCTTCGATTGTGTAGTCTAGCTGTTATCTCCAAGGGAAACCCATACAATCTGATGCAACTGCTAAACTTCAGTTGCTGATCCTGATGATTTGAAAATCGATTTGTAGAAATGATCTGTAAGTATTTTCATTGTACGAGAAGACAAAAAAAAACTAAATCTTCTCGGTGTGGCAGTATACAAGACTACGAAGTCTAACCTAATCTGCGACCAGAGGAATCAGCGAAATTTCGACGTCTGTGGTTTTTGGTTTGACTGGGGAATTATGCACGAGACACGAGAACTCAGTTTATTGACATCGCCTAGAGAGTCGGCAAGTCTTCGCACTCATGTCGACGGCTTCTCAGGTGAAGAATAGTGAGAACCCGCCATTGGTAGCGACTATTCCATTTCCCCTACCAAGTGGGAATCACGAAAGCTGATGCTGATAACTTCCTCAAGAGGCGGGTCTGGGTGGGTCGGATCAACAATGTCATCGCAACACTGAAGAATCAGCATCGATNTTGATAACTTCCTCGAGAGGCGGGCCTGGGTGGGTCGGATCAACAATGCCATCGCAACACTGAAGAATCAGCATCGATTTTCCCATCAGTAACCGAGCAGGGGTCGGGGGTCATCTGCCCCTCGTACCTGCTGTGTTTGGCAGAAGAATACTACTGTGTGCCACACATCTCGACAGACGACTTACCTCTCCACGCTAACACAACATCCGACCTTCAACAACCATTATTCTGCAATATTGTATTGCTTCCGTAACTCAAATACGACTATATCTATGAGCCATCTGAGATGTTGACTGTTTGATTTATGTAACTTCTTGTCTTGGTAAACATGTCGGTATTTTTTACATTAATGTCAACAATTTCTAGAGACTAATTTTTTTTTGTATTTTAGTATTTAGCTACGTCTCGTTTTTTTGTTTCGTTGTCTACTGCAATAAGAAGAATATAACTATCTGTTTGATTCGTTGCCTTTGTTTTGTTTGGTTCGATCCCTATTTCTTGTTATGGCCTTTTAATTATTTAACAGTTTATTCAAAGCTTCCTAAATCAACTGTGCTTTAACTTCAGCAGTAAAGCAAACAAGCAAATATTTTTTTTCATATTCTGTTTCCGAACATTTATAGAAATTTTTTTGTCCTTGTTATTAATGATTATACGTTTCATTCAATTTGATGGCGATTTGGCCACATCGTGTATGTACAGTCGAACCTGTTTCTGAGGAATTTTAATGAGACAGTAGTATTTTTCCATGCATAGAGGTCTTCCATTAACATTCTATTTCCATTAACCATATTTTCCATAAATCCAGGTTTTCCTTACATTTTAATCCACTCGTGCAGGTTTTGGGATTAAACTTAAATAATGATGTACTTACTGTATAAATGTAATCGTTGACTGCTTTTATATTGCTCTAAGTATGCGCCATATAGTCCATGCATGGTAACTTCCAACACTTCTGAAGCCTTGCTGAAGTTCTACTTCCAAGATATTCCACCGTCTCGTGCAAACAAAGCTTAACCTAGTCGATAAAATTACATCAAAGTGACAGCGCACCGCAGTCGTGCGCACTCAGTGTAATAACATTTTGCATAAGAACTGCTTCTTAGTAGGCATCACCAAAACACTTTTTTTCTGCCTCTGTAAATTCATATTGGTAATAAATTTAATAGTATACTTTATAGATAAACTATAGGTAAATGTTCAATTTAATTGAAAATGAGTTTTTTTATGTTAACTTAGGAGTGAGGATGGTAATGGGCTAGTGGCAGCCCCGCCAGTGCACTGGAGATCAGCCGCGGCGAGGTCACGTGCAGTTGTCCAGAGGCTGCACATGTCCCTCGTCTGCGGTGATGACCCCGCGAGCCGAGTGCACAGCCCCAACTGAGTCTTTCGGGTACATCTCGGGGTGGCGGG
>NQII01000645.1:853363-872606 GCA_002778355.1 Clitarchus hookeri
GCTGCAACGGCGGCGCGTGCGGCCTCAGTAGCCGGGGAGAAAGAGGGCATTCCCTCCCACCGGACCTCCACGACACACAGTGCTAGGTTTGGTGATGGGCTCTTGTCGCTCGAGTAACTCTTGGGGAAGCAAAGCGGCGTATCACCGGCCCCAGGTGTCAGTTTCAAAGGGTTGATGCTCGCTAACGGAGGGACGACGGTCTGGTCCGCCTAGTGAGAGGACTCGTTCACGAAGCGCGTTNAAGCTGGGGAGCTGCAACGGCGATGCACCCGGGGAGAAAGAGGGCATTCCCTCCCACCGGACCTCCACGACACACAGTGCTAGGTTTGGTGATGGGCTCTTGTCGCTCGAGTAACTCTTGGGGAAGCAAAGCGGCGTATCACCGGCCCCAGGTGTCAGTTTCAAAGGGTTGATGCTCGCTAACGGAGGGACGACGGTCTGGTCCGCCTAGTGAGAGGACTCGTTCACGAAGCGCGTTCGTAGAGGTTGGATAGTCCTCGGCCCCGTCAAGGTAGCGCGTGCAGACTCAACTCTGCACGATGCTGTCGACAGGTGAGGTCGTATCCACGCCCGCCCACCGCGATCGTAAAGGGCGTAATCTCCTTCTATCGGACTGCATTCAACTGCAGCCGACTAAAGCACGGCAGTGCCATATTACAGTCTGGAACAAGACTTTGATGGGATATGGTAGGTGTACACAGCATGGATTACTCTAACGACTGAAGTGGCCTAGATGCCTAACGTGGTTTGTGGCCGAATACAACTAATGCTGAGCGCTGTGCATGCTGTATGTTGCTCCGGAATTCACTCCTGTTAAACCTTCAAGGTCACAGGCACAAGAGACACGACTGCCCACACGCTCTACATATCAGTTAAGAGAAAAATTTAATAAGTATCTATAAATTATTGTAGACTGATTGCCTCACTTTTAAAATAACACACCTGTTATATAGTTCTTTCCACAACCAAGAACAGTAATATTTTCGATATAGATTATTATATTTAAATGTTTTAAACATTGGCTTGTGGAGTGGAGATATTTGGACTGCTCTTAACAGCGAGGCCTTGACAGCCGATGTGGGTGAAGCGAGGTGAGTATGGAGCAGCGCCGGAATGCAAGGATGGGGGAAAACAGGGAGATCCCCGAGAAATCCCACCGACCAGCGGCATCGTCCGGCACGATTCCCACGCGCGGAAATCGAGGAGCGACCCGGCCGGGAATCGAACATGGTTCACCTTGGCGGGAAGCCAGAGCTCTACCCGCTACACCACCGCAGCACACACCGCATTCACAAACGTACACATGGATACTGCAGTAGATAATTCAAGGCTATAACTCTCCTCCTGGAAATAATGATGACAGTTGCAGTCGACGCCGTCGCCAGGCCGCTCGTGCTGGTGCAGTTACGAAAGCAATTAGCTGATTGGCTTACAGCGTGCTTGAGTATCGACGTGGAAGGTCGGCAACTGGCTGTCGCCGGTGTGACGTCAGCGGTTCACGCGACCACGCCCGAGTGCTTCGGGCGGATTGGTACAGCGCGAAACAATTCCCCGAGGGCGCGCGTCCCAGTTCAAGTAAAGGGCAGCGTCCAGTTGTGATGGTGAGCAGCGGCGAGTTCATTAGGCGACGAGGCAGTCTTCAAACACATTTACCGTTCACTTGCTTATGCAACTGGTCAAGACTGTCTCGGATCGCGGGGACAGTTTGCTGTTTCCCAGCATTAAACATTGTAATGACGCAATATTCTTAAATTTCGGGACGCGTTTTTNCGCGGGGACAGTTTGCTGTTTCCCAGCATTAAACATTGTAATGACGCAATATTCTTAAATTTCGGGACGCGTTTTAAAATTTATTTTGCTTTTCTTAAGCTTTGGAAAGCTTCGTAATAAATTTATCGGAGTTTAAAGCCGTGGTGGCTCGTTTCCCGTGATAGTTTCTGGGTCGCTAAATGTTAAACAAACATATATAACAACTAACCTGGAACTTGGAACTTATTTCTTAATCGATCGGCGTCAATTGTACTGAGGCTCGTGTTCCACTTTTGAGCAAGTCGTGGCAATGCAACATCTGCTGTAACTAGTGCCGAACGTTACAACATTCCGTNCTCGTGTTCCACTTTTGAGCAAGTCGTGGCAATGCAACATCTGCTGTAACTAGTGCCGAACGTTACAACATTCCGTGAACATGCCACACATGTCAGGACAGTTCCTGTCACTGATGGTTGCCTTGCAGTGTATGACACTACTTTCACAACTTTTCTAGACCGATGAGAATCCTGACATATGGCTGAACTTTTATGATTGGTCCTAGAAGTGCCAAACTGAGTCAAAACTGCACTGAGAAAAAACGTTTTGTTGAATCAAACGAAGTTTGTTTGGAGCGACCAATTTAATAGTTTGTGTAGAGGCGATGAAATATTTTGTTGCTGAAAACAAATAATTTTGTTGTTCTTATATTGTTCCGCCAAACAAAGATTTCGTTGATCCAAATAAAGTTCTGTTTGGCTCTACGTTCATTAAATAGTTTCTGTTAGTATAAATAAAACTTGAAGCCCGACCAATAGGCATATGAACCTTGAGCAGTTGTACCCGAACAACCTTAGTTAAAGTAAGTATTCAATAAATCGAATATGTTTTTAAATTCATACATTTAAAATACATGACAACGTGGGCATATAAATATTTCAAGTTTTAAAGCTTTACTTTTTTAGTTTCCTGTTGAGCCTTTTCATTAGGATGTTTATACTATTATGAAGCATCAACAAATGCACAAACAGACGTGGTTAATATCCTAATTGTAACAAAAAATGCAAACAAACACTCGAGCTGTGTTTTAGAACGAAANCGCGGGGACAGTTTGCTGTTTCCCAGCATTAAACATTGTAATGACGCAATATTCTTAAATTTCGGGACGCGTTTTTAAATTTATTTTGCTTTTCTTAAGCTTTGGAAAGCTTCGTAATAAATTTATCGGAGTTTAAAGCCGTGGTGGCTCGTTTCCCGTGATAGTTTCTGGGTCGCTAAATGTTAAACAAACATATATAACAAGTAACCTGGAACTTGGAACTTATTTCTTAATCGATCGGCGTCAATTGTACTGAGTCTCGTGTTCCACTTTTGAGCAAGTCGTGGCAATGCAACATCTGCTGTAACTAGTGCCGAACGTTACAACATTCCGTGAACATGCCACACATGTCAGGACAGTTCCTGTCACTGATGGTTGCCTTGCAGTGTATGACACTACTTTCACAACTTTTCTAGACCGATGAGAATCCTGACATATGGCTGAACTTTTATGATTGGTCCTAGAAGTGCCAAACTGAGTCAAAACTGCACTGAGAAAAAACGTTTTGTTGAATCAAACGAAGTTTGTTTGGAGCGACCAATTTAATAGTTTGTGTAGAGGCGATGAAATATTTTGTTGCTGAAAACAAATAATTTTGTTGTTCTTATATTGTTCCGCCAAACAAAGATTTCGTTGATCCAAATAAAGTTCTGTTTGGCTCTACGTTCATTAAATAGTTTCTGTTAGTATAAATAAAACTTGAAGCCCGACCAATAGGCATATGAACCTTGAGCAGTTGTACCCGAACAACCTTAGTTAAAGTAAGTATTCAATAAATCGAATATGTTTTTAAATTCATACATTTAAAATACATGACAACGTGGGCATATAAATATTTCAAGTTTTAAAGCTTTACTTTTTTAGTTTCCTGTTGAGCCTTTTCATTAGGATGTTTATACTATTATGAAGCATCAACAAATGCACAAACAGACGTGGTTAATATCCTAATTGTAACAAAAAATGCAAACAAACACTCGAGCTGTGTTTTAGAACGAAAGCAATCAAATGAGTGGCTGAACATATATATACGGTTGACTCAACAAAATATTTTGTTGATAGTATAATTTATTTCGGCCCAACACTGAGGTTTTCTTAATTCAAGAGTGTAATTTCGGAGATGAACGAATTTAATTTTGTTACTTTTTAAACTTTGTTTACAAAACAAAATATTTTCTTGGGGCAACCAAACATATTTTTTTTNCACAAACAGACGTGGTTAATATCCTAATTGTAACAAAAAATGCAAACAAACACTCGAGCTGTGTTTTAGAACGAAGGCAATCAAATGAGTGGCTGAACATATATATACGGTTGACTCAACAAAATATTTTGTTGATAGTATAATTTATTTCGGCCCAACACTGAGGTTTTCTTAATTCAAGAGTGTAATTTCGGAGATGAACAAATTTAATTTTGTTACTTTTTAAACTTTGTTTACAAAACAAAATATTTTCTTGGGGCAACCAAACATATTTTTTTTNAATTTAATTTTGTTACTTTTTAAACTTTGTTTACAAAACAAAATATTTTCTTGGGGCAACCAAACATATTTTTTTTTACTATAAAAACAAAAATTTTGGTTGGCTGTTCTCTTAGTGTTCCTCGTCCAATCACAAAATGACGAGGAATATATGGTGGCTCTAAGCAGTTCTGCAAATTTCATCTGTCTGTAACGATGGTTTATAACTTGGGACACCCGAATTTCGAGAAAAGATTTCCGCTCATGTTAGCTTTCATTGCCCTCAAGGTATATCGGCAATTTTCTTTCGTTATTGGATGCTATGCATGTATGAAGCTTCTATATCATTGCAATGGGCCAATAAGGATTATCCTACTCCAAAGCAGGATGCCTGTGATATGTCTACAAAAAACTAACTGGAGTCAAGAACTTGATCACCCAATCATAAAAGAATTATCTAGCTAGAGTGTAATCTGAAAATTGATGGCTCAAAATTTTTTTTCGTAGTTTTCTAATTTCTCTAATAATTGTATCACAGGTTAATATAGGCGGTTCAAGGTAAACTGAGCAGATTTGAAAGTACTGCTTTACATATACTTGCATGTACATTGTGTATTATCCAACCATGTGTTAAATTAACATTACCACGGGCCTTGCCACTTTATTCATGCGTTGGTCGAGTGAAACTGTAAAATTATTAGCAAAGAAAATAGTTTATCAATTTGCTAATTCTTACATTTATATGCACTACAAACAGACAACAACAACTACTACTATTCACCTCACTTAGCCTATCGGCCTTCCAAGGATTACATTCTAGTGTTTTAAGTTTTGTTTTAAACTTCTATTTGTCCTGTCCAAACCACTGTCTTTTTTCTACCCATTAACTTATTTGTTTACATGTACATTTGTATCCATACATATACATCGACCCCTATACCTGCACATAAATACGTGCATACAGACAAGCATGATTACAGTACATCAATCATATAAATCATAACAGTAACAGTAATAATAGCAACACCAATAACTCTAATTACAATTAATTTCATCACCACTACACTTAATAACGGCAAATCACAATTACCATCAATATCAAAAACACTCTATCTTAGTCGTAATACTAAAAACAGACAGCGAAGAAAATCGTTTCACTGCTCACAAATGTTTTGCCGGCACTTTTATTAAACTTTTAAAACACGGAACTACTTTCCGTAGGTCGCTGCCAACTTGACTGGACGCTTGCCAGCCAGGGTGCCTGTTAACATATATACAGCTATGGGGCAGTGACTTTTGTCAAAGGTTGGCTTCGAAGGCGCTCGGAACTGCGAATAGCCGACAGCAGAGGCATGGAGACATGGCAGAGATTCGCTTATTACTTTCCGACAGAATATACTTTAGACTCTTGCAACTTTATACCAACTTTACCAGGGGATTACAGTTTCTTAGATTGGTGCTCGTGGTGCCCGGGATAATAAGAAAACAACCAATAGTCGGGCTGTCGAATCATGTTACAACCAATTCCGAAGAGTAAACGGGACCTCCCGGTGAAAATAAAGCTTATGAAAGAACATAAAAACGAGTAAACAGAGTGTTATCAGAAAATAAAGCTTACTTATTTTCTATCTGACTAATTATTAAAAACATCCTATAAGTAGGGCCAGTGACTTTTCGCGTAAAAATCGGATCACACAGTAGACTTCAATACTATATACACACCTCAGCTGTTGTTATACCTCCAGTGGCTGCTGGGTGCCGTGTCCGTCTTTGACCCAGCCACTCAGGACTAAGTAACTCCGACACTGAACCTCCGTGATTAGTGCGCAAACGGTTAACACTGGCCAGAACATTTTTTAGTCAATCAAAGAAGCTGGACGGCCCTACAGTGCTTTGGACTGTACCTTGTCTCGAAATCTTTTCGCGAAATATCACTGCCCCTACCTATAAGATTCTGAGCGAATGACAAGACTGTAAGGCAACGAGAATGGAATATCTTGCTACGTACGTGTTCAGGAGTGAAACTGGTTATTCACTGCAGCAGTAGCCAATTGAAAACTAGCTTAGACTCTATGTGTACTTGTGGAGTCTGGTCTGCGTCTCTTAGAAGTCTCACACCTTTGCTGTCTATAGTGTTTATCCCCCTCCATAAGGAAGGAATTTCATCAACATTTACGTAAAGTATGAATAACTATACTTGATATGCGCATTTGCTAGGCATCATGAAGTTCATGCCAGCTTGTTTTTTTTATGTCAGCATTGAAATGCAAGTTACAATACTGTCGACTTCAAACTGAAAAGTACTGCAATGATAAGTTAGCACCATGTGCTACTCTAGGTATGCCTGTTATAAATCTGTAATGTCGTGGCTTATCTCTGTATCCGAGTTTAGACAAACTCTGTCAGCACTGGTTATTTCTTTTGTAATTAGTAGAGACCTGAAAAATTCGCGGTTTCATTTCTAGACAAGCTAGAATTCAAAACATTGTACGTTTGTATTGCTTATACTATTGGTCCACCCGTTAGTTTACTCCTCCTGTACAACTTTGAGTCAATAATCAACACACAATAAAATACAGACCGAATCACCGTCTTCTGCTAATACAACGAGCAACCAATGAACAGTAATATTTAAATGATTTTACATGCGACAATGTAGTATAGCCTACAGGTCATTGAACTTGCGAATTTTTCAGGTCTCTAGTAATTAGAAGTCAAGTGTCTGTGTCCCAAAAACGTACGCCACTCTAGGCGTTGCAATGAACTTATGTTCCTCTTGTTTCAAACAGTTCTTGCCTCGATGTAACGCTCTCGTAAGTATTGGCCCCAGTTAATAGTCGTCATTGACTTTTGTGGTTAATTCTACTGGCAAAAGCGCTTTATGACCATATGCAGACATCTCTGGAACGAACGGCAACTCACAAGTGTACAGCCACTGTTGCATGCTGGTTTCCTGCTGTGTACAATTGATATCAAGAGTGCACTTCCAACGCAACGTCGTCTGTATTGTACAACGTGCATGAGAGAAAGTGTTTAAGCGCGTGTTACCGAATCATAGACGAATAAATTGTTAACCAGCTATGAAAGTGACGAAAAAAAATTGTACAAAACTCTGTAGGTTAGCTTATTCCCAAATAATAACACGTGCATGTATATACTTATATACACGCATGCATATGCATACCTGCAGTTTATATGCATATATATATATATGGAGGAAGAGAGATATAGGGTTTAGTAGTTGGTTAACAGTTGTGCTGGTGATTCAGTCGCGCACACCACTTCACGCGAAGTCACCCTACTTCAGTACGTTGCTCAGGGTAAACTTAACACTTTTGAGTGTCCTGCTTAAGGTGTTTTTCTATGTACATTGTGTATTGTTCCGCCATAGGTAAAATAAGGACTGTCATGGGTCTGATCACTTGATTCATGCGTCGGCCGAGTAAAACAGTACAATTGTTAGGAAAGTATTTTTCTTGTTCGAATTAGCCCAATTTTACACTTTATATGTATATAAGAAAAAATAAAGATGAGGAATAATTTAGGTATTAACAAATGTTTACTTAACACTTTAAATTCAACGCTGAGACACGGCACTACTTTCCTTCCGTCGTTACCAACTTAACTGTGTGCACGCCAGTCGGCGTGGCCTTCAGAATACACGCAGGCAGAGTCAGTGGCATTTTTCAAAGGTTGGTATCGAAAGTGTTCAAATGAACGTTAAGAGGGTGGTGCGTGCGCTGTGTTCCAGGGGCGGNCACACCGGCCCCCCGCCCCCGGGGGCGGCCAGGCCAGCAGCGACGCCGTCAGCCGCAACATCACCCTGGTGCTGGACAACCTGCTCAAGAACTACGAGAGCAGTCAGCTGCCCACGCACGGCAAGGGTACTGCTGCCTCCACCACACATGATCATCTCACAACTTTTTTAATCCAACCTTCGAAAAATCACACCATGCATAACGTGTTAGGTTTTCCCATAAATATGTCACGTATCATTTGCGTTTTGTACTTGCATTAACATAAAATAACGTTATCTTTGGTTAAATCGAACTTTCACTTATCTCTAACTATAAATTATAATATTTCATTTATAATTAATATAAATAAAAAAGGGGGAAAAAATAAGTGCGTTGGCAATGCTTAGTAAGGAATAGTTCTTATGCAAAATATTATTAAACTCGGTGTAATTGTCTAGACTTGGTTAATCTATGTTAGCATGGGGCGGAGGGGTATCGTGAAATAAGAACTTGTGCACGGCTGCAGACAATACCAGTTGTAAGCGGTAACGAGTGTGCTAGAGCAGGATTGGGCGTAGTGTTCCGCTCGCAGCACGCGCTGCCAATCACACGCCAGCTCCGCTAGTTCACGCGCCTCCAGGCTACACTCCGCACTCCTATTTTTCCGAACTAGTTTTTCAGCCAATTCGTACTTGAAAGTATATAGGGGGCGTATCTCAAATAACGACTCATGATTTGGTAGAGCACAACATTATTAGAGGAGTTTTATTACAATTACGCTTTTACAATAACTATTTATGTTTCCATTGACCGGGGGAGCTTTACATTGAATTTAAGATTATTATTTATATTATTACGATTCACGCCATTTTATTTAACCCTAAATGGAAAGTCATCACCTTGTTAATGTTGCCGGAGGCTGATTCTACGAGGCGGTTAGCGACGGCCGGACACCCATCTTCCTGGTCTGCTTCGCTGGTCGGGTCGCCCAAAGGACTAAAGATGACTGACGACGACGAGACGGTTAACGACGGCCTATATCAAGCGCGTGGTTCTGCAGCCGCGCTCAGTGACCGGTGGAGGGGATTTCTGCAACTGTCGAAGACCAAATGGTGGCGTTGCAATCCCGCTCGTTTATATTTGAATGTGTGATCAAGCAAGCCGTTCAGCTAAGGCCTGACCACACCATAACACTATGCACACTCTATGCACTAGAGACCTGAAAAATTCGCGAGTTCAATGACCTGTAGGCTATACTCTATTTTCGTATGCAAAATCGTGCAGATGTCACTGTTCATTGGTTGCTTGTTGTATAAGTGGAAGACGATGATTCGGTCTGCATTTTACTGTGTATTTATTATAGGCTCAGAGTTGTCTAGGAGGTGTAATTTAACGGGTAGCCCAACATCATCAGCAATACAAACGTACAGGGTTTTGAAGTCTAGTTTGTCCCGAAATGAAAACGCGAATTTTTCAGGTCTCTTCTCCGCATGAACTTATCTTCTTAAAAAAAAAAGACACCTGCGGCCCCCGACTTTACCCCTTCTGCAGAAATTCTTCGTTTTCGCGTCATAATTTCGTATTCATGGTAGTTACCTACAATGCAAGATTACAGAAAATTAACATTTCCGAGTTGTTAAAATTTTTTGTGCGTAGTTTTAATTGAGTGATATTTGCTTGTTGTAAAAAGTCGAGAATTGATCAATAAAATATTCATATGTTCTCGACTTTTTTACAACAAGCAGATAACACACAGTTAATATTACGCACAAAAAATATTAAACCACTCGTAAAATGTAAATGATCTGCAATCGTGCATTTTCTGTAATTACTGTCAATCCAAAATTACGACGTGAAAACCAATAATTTCTGCAGAAGGGGGGAAGCAGAGCCTTGACTCCTCACATGCGTCACAGTGTGTTTAAAAAAATGCTTTTTTTGACGAAATTATTGAACGTCCCCGCAACAGGTTTACCTAGGAAGAGAAAGTGCATTCCAGACGATGGCGGATCTGAGCTAAAGTGTTATGAAATGCAACTGGTCATGAAATATGTTCGCGAAAATTGGGTGTCTTTGATAATATTAAATTAAATAGTTTAATTTATAAATTAAATATAAGTAAAACTCAGTTTATCCGAAAATGAGATCCTTGTATGTTAACACGCGATTGTGATACTCGACATATTTTTTTAGGAAACAACCAAACACGTGATACCTGGAGTGATAGGTCAGAGGTTGATTCAAATCTGCGAATATACTGTAGAATGTATAAGTTTTATTTATTTTCCCGCAATTCTAATTGCTAAGTTATTCTCCCATACAGCATAAGTAGATACCAGAAAAATTCGCGGATTCAATTCGGGACAAGCTAGAATTCGAAACACGTGTGTTAATAAAACTTTAGCCATTGGCCCACACGGTGTTTGACACCTACTGAAGAAGGTTGGCCCAATCGTCACCTTCTACCCTGACAGCAGACAACATATGTACAGTTGATATCGGCATATTTGTACATAATACTGGAGAGTCTAGCCTGCAGGTAATTGAACTCGCGAATTTTTCTGGTCTCTAAGCATATGGAATGTATGTCAGATTATACAATTTATTAGGTAGTATGCGGGCGTTCGCTAACTTTCACTGTATCTTATTATTTTATTTTTCGTTGCAGTCGATTTCAATCTGTATACATTAAACATGTGATTCGTGGTTGGCCCGGTTGTCCACCGGCCACAACGTATAATCAAAGAACAGCCAAGTATACAGAATTCAAATGTCGTGGTGGTTCGTTTGACGTGGGCCTTCCTAAACGCCGATTGGCTGTAACGCTCCTTGTGTCTGATCGTCTACCGCGCGTTGCGAAACGTTCCCTATTGGCCGGGATGCCGGCCGACGAGGACTGTGAGTTACCTGGCGCTGATTGGCGAAGTGCTTTCCTTCACCTTGTTGGCAAGTGCCTCCGGTTCGCCGTCGCGCGCAGCTGGAGTTGGTGGTACAAGTGGTCATTCCATTTCTGTATTTTTTTTTAATATGCTAGACCTACAGTTGTCTCAGCTGGTTAGTCTCTGGTTTCCCACGCCTGAAATCCCAGGTTCTGTCCCAGGGGGCTGTGCGGCTTACACCGTCGTGGTGTGAGGGTTTTCTCGGGGTTCTCCTCCCCGTGTTCATTCCACCGCATCCACACTCCCATCTCGTCTCGCTCCATCCATTCTTCTGGCAGGCCTGAGCGACGTGTCTGTCCCTCGGGGTCAGCCTCCTCTCATCACGCATGCGTCTCCTGCCTCAGGTGGCGACCACGTGTGTGTGTTTCAAACGTTAAACATGACGGCGTTTTCAGTCGATGAAATATTAAGCTCCATATCTTATCCGAAATTAAATGTTATGGCCACGATTGAACTCTTTTTGAAAAACGTGAATAACTAAAATGTACTCATTCGCAGATAGTAACCCGTCCGATTAGTGTATCCACGGTGGTGGACACGTTGCACGTGGATGATACTTATGAACGGTACTGTATACAGAAAGGCATCAGTGTCCAGTCTGCCTTGTGGCTGATCTGATTTGTGAAAGTTGCTACACCTCTTTGAAATGAATAGAAAATTGCTGGGCACAAGTAAAGCACATACCAAAAAAATAGGGGGCCGCTGTGTTGTAGTGGTTAGACTCCCCCTACCACCTAGGTGAACCGGGTTATATTCCCGGTGGGGTCACTCCTGGATTTTCGCGTGTGGTAACCGTGACGGACGATGCCGCTGCTCGGCGGGTTTTCTCGGGGATATCCCGTTCCCCCCACCCTCGCATTCCTGTGCAGCTCCATACTCACCTTGCTTCGCCCTCGTCGGCTCTCAAGACCTCGATGTTAAGAGCCGCCCAGATCTCTTCACTCGCTCACAAGTGCACTGTAGGCAGAACGCCGGCCGACTGCGGGGGACCGAAGACAAGGACCGTGATGCGACGGGGAGAATGCACGTCGACAATAAATAAAGCAGGACTGAAGGACGAGGAGAGGGGGAAAGAAAGCGAGGAATACGAGAGCAGGGAAATATTCCAATATACGGCATCATGGCTGCGTCCCCTGCCGTCTCACCATCCCCGGGAGGCAGGGTAAATATCAGGACGACAACAGAAATGAGGCAGGCGAGCACCGCCAAATGTCGCGTTATTAGCCTTGTGCCTTTTTCTATCTGCTCTTCCCAAGTAGAGAGGGCCTGCACGCGCCGTACGGGAACAAATACTAGTACAGTTCGACTCTCGTGCTTTTCCCAGATCCTAGTCGCAGAATGTAAGTAAGTACGCAGAAAGAAAACTAGGTTCCAGTCCGTTTGATGCAGGACTAGGCGTACCTTAATAACGCCTCTTGAGTGGTTAATATCTGTTTTTTTTTTTATATTACTAAAGCTTTTATCAACTAGTTTTAACACTAAATTATAGGCAATTCACGGTAAACTGAGTACGTTTGAAAATCTCTGTCATTTGGAATAATAGTCAATAAATATATTCTATTTTAGACTTAGGCATTAACTTCCGAGTGTGGTGGAATATACACACTGTGATTATTACTTCCGTGATAATATTTATTTAAAAATATGGTTAAATTATTAAAAAAATGGTTGAAAGAAGAACGTAACTAGGGTCTCAAAAGTTCTCATTTGGCCGTGAGCAGCCAATACATTTAATTGAATTTTAAAAAACTATTTTAAAATGTAATTTAAAAATTTTAATTTTAAAAAAATAAGTAATATTATTATACATGGATAAATTAAAATTATCAATTATTTCATTGCAACAATAACCTTTAAGTTTAATTTTTAAATATTGGTTGTAAATATGCTTTTTAAATTCACCACCGCAAAGTGTACCATAGAAATGTAATTTTGAAGTTTGTGTTGTGGTGTAAATATAATTTTTTAATTCACCGCTATAAAAAAGTAAATTTTTAAATTTCATTTTATAATTAAATTAATTTTAGTTTTAAACAAGTTGATAAAATTTTAATAAGATGAAAAAGGGTCAGTACTAAACCAGATATTAACTACCATCTTGAATGCAAGATTACCATAACTCAAAACGTATTATATACGGTAAATGAAAGTAAAAGAGCTGTGGATTTTTTTTTTTTTTTAATGTTTACAGTTCTATGGCGGCAAGGGAATTTGAAGCATTAAAACTGTGTTCGTATAAAATAGTGAGCCGTTCAGCCTTTTTAAAACATACGTGTACATAAATATGAAATGTAAATGTTTACTTATTAAATATGTTCACAGAAGTGCAATAATTACTAGAGACCTGAAAAATTCGCGGATTCATTTCGGGACGAGCTACAATTCGAAACACGTGCGTTAATAAAACTTCAGCCATTGGTGCACACGGTGTTTGACACCTCCTGAAGAAGGCTGGCCCAATCGTCACCTTCCACTCTGACAGCAGACAACCAATGTGCAGTTGATATCGGCATATTTGTACATAAAACTGGAGAGTCTAGCCTGCAGGTAATCGAACTCGCGAATTTTTCTGGTCTCTAATAATTACTTATCTGTTGTACGTTAAGTAAAAATAAATATAACATTTCGACAGTAATTAAATGTCTATGGTCGCGCCGGCCTAAGAACGGTCTTGGCTCCGCCTACCCAAGTGAAAGAGAGAGACGGAACGACTTGTAAAGCACCAACTGCAAGTAGCTGGCAGGCTCCCNCACCTGCCGCACCAACGTCGTCCAGTTGTTTTCTCTCCCGGGGAGAAGTGGCCCGACATTGGCACAGGGTAAATTAAAGTAGGTAAGCTGTAAAATGTTGATAAAGCTTGAGACAAATGTTATTTAATGCTGAGTCATGCAAAAAATTTTGTTGAACTTAATTAAATAAAAACTTATGGCAAAAAATGTATAAACCCAAAATGGCGGGTATTTATGCCTCTTAACATTTCAAACCTTCGAAGAATGCCTGTATCTGTTGCTAACATGAAACAAATATGCGAGGTAGGCTGTTATCTTCTCACATCTAACATTCAGTTGATAATTTTTAGCTTCACAAATTCTTGCAATCATTTCTACAATACTTCGACCACATTTAAAATTTGCAACATTTTTTTCCAGTAATAACTTATAAAAAGTTTTGGCAGCTCGTTTCCAGGTTTTTCTTTGTATAAAAAGAAATACTGCGCGTTATTATCCGGTGACAGACTAAACTTCGAACTTTTTTCTTTTTTCTGTATTATTACTGGGACGCGGTTTATTTGACATTCCCTCGAGGAATCTGGGCTAATTATAAACAATCACAATGAGAGGGCTGGTTCGTATACATCAAAGTTCGGAGGGAACCTGGGTAGATAGTCCCTTCGACAGAATTAACAGACGAGTTTACTCAATTCCGTGAAGTTTAGCGCCCTGTCACAGAATAACGAGACTTTTACAGTCCTCTGCTGATTTATTGTACGGCGATATTTCTGCCCGAGTCATTATCCCTTCGAGTCGCGAATAAGTATACCGTAAAACTCGACAACTTTGTGCCACTTTTCGATATTTGCAAGCATAATCACCATTTTTTATTAATATAACGGGTTGGGAATTTTATCCAGCAAAACTACACATCTCAGAAATGTAATCCTGTGGCCAAAACAAATCCAGGTAGCAAGGGAAGGGAGGGGGGCATTGTTTTTGTGTGGCCCATTGTTGTATACACAAGTAAGTCAACTATGGGCCACGTCTTCTTGCCCCATTAAAATGCGTGCCAAACGTGCCCTGGCCCAATGTTGTCACGCTACAATTATTCACGAGTCAAAACTGTAGACATTTTTGTTTTTTACATTTTCTCTCAATGTTTAATATGCGTTTTTCATGTTTTTTGTCAAATAAATAAAAATGTCAATTGAAAACCAATATGTTATTTAAACGCTAGATTCGAGAGACCAAGACTTTCGTCGACACCGGGTAACAACCCAGCGACCGCCAAAGTTGTCGAATCTTACGGTAGCGTTTTAAGCGTTGCAACGAACAAATGTTTTGTTCGGCACGCTCTGTCGTACGTCGGAACAAACATAACTGTATTTGTGCTTCGACGTATTGCCAGCAGTTGCTTATGAGACAAGATAACGTAGTCTTGACAATAAAATATATGCCCCACGCGTGAAAGAACTGCAGTTCGACGGCCCAGCTACAATATTATCTCTGACTATTTTTTTTAAAATAAACANCCAATATGTTATTTAAACGCTAGATAGCTCTCTGGTTCTGAAAGCAGCTGTGGCCCATTGTTGGGTCGCTGGCCCGAAGTTGTCGAATCTTACGGTAGCGTTTTAAGCGTTGCAACGAACAAATGTTTTGTTCGGCACGTTCTGTCGTACGTCGGAACAAACATAACTGTATTTGTGCTTCGACGTATTGCCAGCAGTTGCTTATGAGACAAGATAACGTAGTCTTGACAATAAAATATACGNATTTGTGCTTCGACGTATTGCCAGCAGTTGCTTATGAGACAAGATAACGTAGTCTTGACAATAAAATATACGCCCCACGCGTGAAAGAACTGCAGTTCGACGGCCCAGCTACAATATTATCTCTGACTATTTTTTTTTAAATAAACATTCAGAAGTGGCAAACTCGATTCATCGTAAATAGTTTTGCACAATAAGGACCATTCGGTTTGGGCAAAATCAAATCGCCACCCCCAGCTGACAGCTAGCCAGCCAATAACGAACGTTGTACAGGAAAGTAAGCGTGTACGATGCGGTAAGGTCGAGATCGGACGGTGATGAATTGGGATACAGGCACTAACATAGCCTATTTTCTGTAGTGGTGGATATACACTGAAGAGCCAAAAAAACTGGTACACCTGCCTAATATCGTGTAGGCCCCCGCGAGCACGCACAAGTGCCGCAAGACGACGTGGCATGGACTCCACTAATGTCTGAAGGTATGCAGGAGGCATTGAAATCTTCGCCAATTTGATAAATGGTTGCATGTCTGTCACGTTTAATGATTCTCGTCAGTCGTCGTTTGTCCCGTTCGTTCACGATCTTTTTCCAGCCGCAGCGATGTCGAAGATGTGATGTTTTACCGGATTCCCGATATTCACGATGCACTCGTGAAATGGTCGTGTGCGCGAAAATCCACATTTTATCGCTACGTCGGAGATGCTATGTCCCATCTCTCGTGCGCCGGCTATAACACCACGTTCAAACTCACTTAAATCTTGATAACCTGCCATTGTAGCAGCAGTAACCGATCTAGCTGCCGACCGCATAGCGTTACACTGATTGGTCCCGTACCTCTGTTATTTGCATACGCACGCCTATACCAGTTTTTTTAGCTCTCCAGTGTACATGACACGTTTTTATTTACATTGTTTTGAATTTCAGCAAATGTGTAATCACAATACGCAATAAGTAGAGAAGTGGAAAATTCGCGGAATCGCCCGTTAAGTCGTCGTGACCGCCATCGTAAGACATGTTGCACATGAAGGATGTTTATGGCCAGCACTGTACACAGCGAGGAATCAGTACCACGTCTCTCATTGGCTGATGGTAACATCTTTGAGTACGCATAGCTTTGTTCATTGCTTACAAAACGTAAGTTAGACACAGGTACAGCGACGTCCAAATATTTAATTTTGCAACACTGGCTTACAAGTTGACCTCTTAAATTACACATACATTTTTCGTTCTAGGTTTTTCCGAAGAGGAGATATTTGGACAGACAGATACTTACTAATCCCTCGCAGTAATTTACTATGTGGAAACTTTCATACGGATTTACATTGGTCCTTGGCACCGAAAGCAAAGATTAATAAAAAGTTGTTGTGCCAGCAGAGCCAATAGCATCAGCCAGGGTAAAGTCGCTGTGTGTGTGTTGGTGCTAGCTTCTGGCCACGTACAGTACTGACCATGATGTTACCTATCCTGCAACACGTCAGATATGAACGAGCATACTCGGGATAATATGTAAAGGGGTTAATATACCAGACTGAAAAAAAACTTACATGAATACGTTTCTTTTGCGGTTTGTACCACGCGTCATTTAACTCTTCTCGAACGAACAATATAATTGCAATGAAACACTGGACCAGTTATCTCATCGCCTGACAGCAAACACCAGTCAGTGGTTGAAAGTTGCGAGATTGTACGTACAACCAGTTGTATTTCATAATATTTCATAATTAGGGCCAGTGATATTTCGCGAAAAGATTTCGAGACAAGATACAGTCCAAAGCACTGTAGGGTCGTCCAGCTTCTTTGATTGGCTAAAAAAAGTTCTGGCCCTTGTTAACTGTTTGCGCACGAATCACGAAGGATCAGTGTCGGAGTTACTTAGTCCTGAGTGGCTGGGTAAAAGACGGACACGGCACCAGCAGCCAATGGAGGTATAACAACAGCTGAGGTGTGTATATAGTATTGAAGTCTACTGTGCGCTCCAATTTTTATGCTAAAAGTCACTGGCCCTAAATATACGTGTTTTGAACTCTAGCTTGTCTTAAAATGAATCCGAGAGTTCTTTAGGTCTGTGATTATCAGAAGGCGGCTTGTAAGGAGTGATTAGCGCTGTGGTAATGGCGCTGAGACGCAGAGGTTTGTGTGGAATGTAGTTCTCGCGGCAGTAAGACCGGGCGTGCCTCAGGACAACGCCACTGCTCAAAAAGCGAGGCAGGTAAAAGATCCGCAAATCAACGCAACAACGAACGCTCTTATTCTCTTTGGGAATCTGGAAATAGGGGTGGGGCCACCTCCCACCTAGGCTACCTGGGCTAACCGGGTTCGATTCCCGGCGGGGTCGCTCCCGGATTTTCGGATGTAAGAATCGTGCCGGACGATGCCGCTGCTCGGTGGGTTTCCTCGGGGATCTCCCGTTTCCCCGCCCTTGCATACCGGCGCTGCTCCATACTCACCTCGCTTCACCCTCCTTGGCTCTCAAGACCTCACCGGAAACAGTGCGGCTATTTACAAGAAAATTAACAACTTAAACGCAGCAATTTTTTTTTAAATATAAAATAGTTATTTGAAAATGTTTAATGCAATAGTACAACTTTTGAGAAATTATACCTGGAGATCTAATTCGTTACAACTTTTTGTTAAGCTTAGTATAAGGTAGGTAAAAGCTACTTTTTTTTTTACAAAACATTCTCAGGTAACCCTGGCAGTTTTTTTTTTCGTGTGTATGATGTAGGTGCACTCTTATCTGTACATTCACGGTGTGGTACAGAACATGTTCTCTTCACACGCAGCTTTTCACGAAGAACAAATTATTTCCCACAACGAACAAAAATATTAGCATCACGCGACTTGCTTTGTGCCTCTTGNCCCTGGCAGTTTTTTTTTTCGTGTGTAGGATGTAGGTGCACTCTTATCTGTACATTCACGGTGTGGTACAGAACACGTTCTCTTCACACGCGGCTTTTCACGAAGAACAAATTATTTCCCACAACGAACAAAAATATTAGCATCACGCGACTTGCTTTGTGCCTCTTGNGCTTTTCACGAAGAACAAATTATTTCCCACAACGAACAAAAATATTAGCATCACGCGACTTGCTTTGTGCCTCTTGCTCAAAGATGAGATATTGTAGCAATGCTGCCAAGACAACATTATTCGATAATTTCTTAAATTATTCTTCCTAAGTATTTCGCCTTCGTTTTTAACTATGCACGCATAAAATAACACTATTTTAAAAAGTTATGGCAATTGTAGAATTCAGTAGGTTCCGTGCAGTAAAATGTTTATCTCCACGTTGTCACTGCGCTGGCAGCTCTATTCTTCAGCGATGTGATTCCGCCTGTAGAGTTCCGGCCCGCTGAGCGCTGACAACACGGAGACGGCATGTAGATCGCCTGTGGTCGCTCCACGAGTGTTGTGAAGACGATCGACTAGTGATCGACTAGTGATCGCCTAGTGATCGACTAGTGATCGACATTCCGCCTGTAGAGTTCCGGCCCGCTGAGCGCTGACAACACGGAGACGGCATGTAGATCGCCTGTGGTCGCTCCACGAGTGTTGTGAAGACGATCGACTAGTGATCGACTAGTGATCGCCTAGTGATCGACTAGTGATCGACATTCCGCCTGTAGAGTTCCGGCCCGCTGAGCGCTGACAACACGGAGACGGCATGTAGATCGCCTGTGGTCGCTCCACGAGTGTTGTGAAGACGATCGACTAGTGATCGACTAGTGATCGACTAGTGATCGACTAGTGATCGACTAGTGATCGACTAGTGATCGACT
>NQII01000646.1:0-11882 GCA_002778355.1 Clitarchus hookeri
CTGTTGGGACACGAAAATAAGAGAGGTAATACTCTGAATTCATTTGAGGTCTTAACCCCTATCATTCCCTGCGAGCGACTGAGGCATGCGTTAGCAATTCACTTGACGAAGCACGAAGCTTAGAAATTATTGGTAAACAATTAAATTTTGAGCTAAACTGGCAAAACTACCGGATGTACCAAATTAATTTTTACATTCTTTCCAAAGGAATGACAGAGAAACAATTAAAGAGAGTCTGCTGGGACTCTTTGTATTTGATGCTATAATGACAACACTCCGGCACGTGCGAATGTTAATAACCGTTACAAATGTCCAGAATGTACGCCACCCGCAGCAAGACATCGTCTGCAAAGCTGTAGAACAGAACGACATACAGAGACTACAGTTCCCATGGGAGTGGATTCACAGGCGATCACAATCGCGTCTCTCGTGACATCCAGTATCTGTAGCTTTGTGGCGTAGACAGTATGTCTCAGAGTTCCCACACATACAAATATAACGGTGTTAAATGTGGTGACCTGCGTGGAAACTCAACACTTCCTCGTCGGCCTATCCACCTACCAACGAAATTTTCCATCCAGGAGTGACTGTACCTCTCGATGGCAATGTTAAGGTGCACTCTCCTGCTGGAAAAAACAATTGTCATCCAGGAGTGACTGTACCTCTCGATGGTAATGTTAAGGTGCACTCTCCTGCTGGAAAAAACAATTGTCATCCAGGAGTGACTGTACCTCTCGGTGACAATGTTGAGATGCACTCCCCTGCTGGAAAAAGCAATTGTCATCTGGGTAGAGTTGGTGAACAGCTTGCACAATGTTTTCCTGCAACTTGGTACGGTAAAATTCGTCTCTAATCTTTCCGATCAAGAAGAATGGCCTTACAAGTCCACTGGCAGACAGACTGCAAAACATATTTTATCCAGGAAGATTAACTGCTTGCTCACTCTGGTGGTTCACAGTTCCATTCAATTTAACGGTTGCCTCATTGGACCAAACAATCACATTAGTAAAGTGTTCACTGTCGTTCGTTGCACATGTTCACAACCCACTTACAAAACTCGACATGCCTATATGGGTGGTCTTCATACATAGAGTGAATAACCGTGGGAATGTAGGGTCTTCCACTACACTTGCTTTAATAAAATGCGATGGACACTTGATTTACTAACACCNTGTAGGGTCTTCCACTACACTTGCTTTAATAAAATGCGATGGACACTTGATTTACTAACACCTGGCTCACGCGCAGCTTGCCGTACGGACTTGGACTTCCCGGGGAAACTTCCTTCGTCGGTTATCGTTCCTTTCCTACCGCACCGTCGTTTCTTCACATCACACAGAGTTACGTCCCTCTATAACTTTCCACGTAATCATGTCGTTATATCACTAAACGTTGGCGCAGTATGGAATTATGCCCTCCATGCGCCTCAACCATGTTCTCGCATTCCCGATAATAATTTAAAATCCCCTTATGTTGCTCAAAAGAAAANTGTTCACAACCCACTTACAAAACTCGACATGCCTATATGGGTGGTCTTCATACATAGAGTGAATAACCGTGGGAATGTAGGGTCTTCCACTACACTTGCTTTAATAAAATGCGATGGACACTTGATTTACTAACACCTGGCTCACGCGCAGCTTGCCGTACGGACTTGGACTTCCCGGGGAAACTTCCTTCGTCGGTTATCGTTCCTTTCCTACCGCACCGTCGTTTCTTCACATCACACAGAGTTACGTCCCTCTATAACTTTCCACGTAATCATGTCGTTATATCACTAAACGTTGGCGCAGTATGGAATTATGCCCTCCATGCGCCTCAACCATGTTCTCGCATTCCCGATAATAATTTAAAATCCCCTTATGTTGCTCAAAAGAAAACCTTGTCACCTTCCCCATTTCCTCTAGAATTGTTATGCTGCCGCTGGTCACAGAAAATGGAACTGACAACAGCATAATTGCTGCGCGCGCTCGCACACACCCAATGTTGTCCAATGTATGCAGTCGTAACAAATCGTCTTTAACGGTTTCTCTGTTATTCCCCTTATATACGCGTAAACATTAATTTGAGACAATCTATATATCAATTTGACAATTTTTCTGATATTGTAACTTCACCCTTTGTGTTTGTTGTCATTATTAAGAGATGCGTGTTTTTATATTGAAACCATGGTGTTTAATTGACACTTACTTTATCCATAATGCACGCGTCTAATTCTGTTGAAAAATTGAAGCGATTCTTCAGTACTGATATTAAAGAATTTCCGGCATTTTCCTGGAGTGGTTTCGAAAATAAAAACTACATAATCTATAATAGAGAAATTTTCTGCATTAAAACTTTCAGGACCATTGCACGAGGTGTAGGTATCCTGAGAAAAGTTAACGTTGGAATTTTCTCTGCTTTTCAAGAAGAGATTAAAAAGGATGTAGTTTCATTACTTTACTTGTTATACCGGAATCTTCCGAGATCACCTCATCCCGTTAGCAATAAATTTTGTGATTAACCAAATATTTTCATTATAATTACGCAAGATGTGACAGAGGAAAGGATATTTGAGTGGGACGCTGCCAGACCTGCATTCCATTGGTCGACAGCCGGCCAATACAGAACGTTTTGCAGTACAGTACACTGAAAGAACAGCCAACAGAATACTTGTTTGTATAGGGGCAAAAATATACTTAGTTGCAACTACAAAATAATTTTGCTGAGCACCAACAAAATTAATTTTGGCCTTCTAACAAAATACACGCCTGAATTAACGAAACCTATTTGTTGGGCCATAATAAATTAGACTGCCCATAAAATATTTTTTTTGAATGAAATTTATTTAGTTGTTGGGCCACTAATTTGATAGTCTTCTTTCGAAAATACATTTAGAGAGTTTATTTGCATATTTTTGTGACTAATAACACAGTAACAGAGTTTGTTAGTGAATCAATAATTAATACTTAATAATAGTAAAAATTAACCAATAAAATAAGTTCAACAGAAAACGAAAAATTAAAGCTGTAAAGCTTGAAATATTGATTTGCGCACCTTAAACAGTATTTAAATATATATTTTTAAAAACGTTCAAATTTCACCAGTAGTTACTTAAGTTGAGGTTGCTAAGGCATATCTCTGGGGCACAGGTGATCCAGCTTCGAACCTCAGTCGGGCTTCAAATTTTTTTATATTAACAGAAACTGTTTAATGTACGTGAGGCCAAACAAATGCGTATTTAGTTGCACCAATAAAATATTTGTTTGCGGCAACCAAATAAGAACAACAAAATAATTTGGTTTCTCTACAACAAAATATTTTACTCTCCATAAATAATATTAAAAAAAAAAAATTAATTTCGCCAAAGAAGCTTTGTTTGATTTAAAAAAAAACCTTTTTTCTCGTTGTAAACATATCTGGTGTGTTTTGAACCAACATGGCGATAGTAAGTGGGAAGATATTCAGATTTAATAAGCTAGTGTTGCTGAAGTGGAGATTCAATTATATCTTGTCTTGACTGTTTGTTAATGTGTGCGTAACTCATTAAAGTATTTATTGGTTCTTACCCTACTAAAGAAAATTGTAGACCATTCTCTATTCCTTTCAACCAACTTTCCTGAAGACCTGCTTAAGTTTAATTTCCAGGATATTCCTCCGCTTCATGCAAACAGAGAATACGAAGTTACACCAGAGAGAAAACCCAACGCGTTGGCGCGCAATCGATGTAATGATATTTTGCATAAGGACTATTTCATACTAGGTATTACCAACACACCTATTTTATTTCTACCTTTATTCATACTGGTAAGAAATGAAATATTACAATTTGTAAATAAAATGTAAGTGAAAGTAGAATTTAAACAAAAACCATGTAATTTAATGTCAACACGTATAAAACGCTTGTGATACAAATAAGGCTATTCACGGTTACTTCACACTTCTCTGGAGCCCTACTAAAGATATACTTTTGGTTACCGACTACGTATCCTTCTGCTACATGTTAACATAAACACTGCCATGTGACTTCCTTTAACTGCCAAATGCTTGTTTACTGTTTTTAGCTGTTCAAAGAATTTAGTCATATTTCAAAAACCATTTCGTACGAATGTTCACAATTTCGGCCTGTAGCAGGATTTAGGTAAGCTTTATGACTTTTTTTTTACAATATAATATATGTTGACGATAGTTCTTATGGTTATTATTTTACATTGTTAACATATTTGTTATACACGACATAGCACATTACAAAAAATACACTTGAATATTTTGCCGTGACTGTGTTTAACCCTATTATAACTGCGGTTGAAAGAACTGTAGTATTTTACCTCTTGTTATTGATATATGTTGGATTATTTAGTTAAAAGGAGGTCCTCATAAATAAAAATAAAAACGAAGGAACAACCAGTCCAACGAAAAGACACAGCTAATTCAAGCACGCAACTCGTGTTGCTTATTTTTTGTACGTAGCAGGGACAAACTCAAAAGATAGCTGTGAACATGCACACAAATAGGCCAAATGTATTTTTTATTTCTCTCATATATCTATGCATTGGTATTTACTGATTCCTAGGTTAATTTCATTATGTATTTAAATTTATCTGGCTGGGCTTAGTATTTTGTTGGGCTAGTGGCAAACATTCAAATCACAGAAACATAACCACGTTACACAATTGTTTTTAAAACACATAAGGCTAGGTTACAATGTTGTGATAAACAGAAATGACTTTCAAACAATTAGTTTCGTCTTAAAAACAGTTCACAGTTAAAACGTATAAATTTCACACTCCGATATTTACAATCACACACGCACTGGTCCAAAGTAACGTGATGGCAACAATACTCTTTTACACACTCAGCGGTCACGACGCACTTTAGAGTATATTTATTACTGCCGTAGAAAAACCGATTTATCACAACATCGTATCTTGTCTAGGTAGGTTTAAAAAACACGAGTACGAACTTGATGCTTCGTTCAGAAAGACGCCATGTCATATCGGCGTCGCCAGTCGCCATTTATGCCAACTTTTGATTTGTAACTGTCCCGCCGTCACATCTAAATATATTATAATAAGTATTGAAGCAATAAAATCTCCTTCCAGTTGTAAATTACAAATTTAAAAAAAATCATTATTTATGATGTAATACGTATGAAATATGCTAAAATTGAAAACATGTATAATTTTCCTGCTACTACAGGCGGTGCGAAACTTTCTGAGTGAGAGAGAGAGAGAGAGAGAGAGAGAGAGAGAGAGAGAGAGAGAGAGAGAGAGAGAGCGACAAGCTCCACTCCGCCTTTTGAATTTTCTTCCTTGGACGAAAAAAAAAAACACCATGTCACTAGGGCCTACGCACGGTAATTTGGGCTGTTATTTTTTAATGTAGCAATTAAATATGTTTCCTTCAGTGCTAACTATAAATTCAAATATATCAATAGGTAAAGTTTAATTTACAAGTATGATACCAAACAACTAGGTTAAAAAAAATATATTAACTGGGAACTTTTTCTTACTAGCCATGGCCAACGCATCACTTCTCATATTTAATTCAAAATTCATATTTAATACAAAATAAATAGTAAAAGTTTTAGAATATACTAAGTTAAGGTTTAATTTATTCAAGAATGTAATACTTAAACGTTAATCACAGTGTTATATATTTGTGGNGTAAAAGTTTTAGAATATACTAAGTTAAGGTTTAATTTATTCAAGAATGTAATACTTAAACGTTAATCACAGTGTTATATATTTGTGGTATACGAGTTAAAGCAGGTTAAAATGTTACACCTTGGGGTGATTTTCCAAAGGTTCGTTTCAAAACATCTGAAGAAACCGCAAATGGACTATAGCATATTTAACACTTTGACCGCCACGTGGATCAAAATGATGCACAGTTGTATTTTGATTCTGGTCATCTGCATCATATTTATTCACACGACTCTGTAACATCTTCCGTTGATTTTTCTATAAAATATGCTAATTGTATGTCTTATGAAACCAAAGAAACAAATTAAATAAATAGATCTTGAAAGAAACACACATTTTACGACAAGTACGGTGGCAGTCAAAATGTTAAAAAGTAACCAAACACGTTGTCCATAGTGTGTTTCTGCAAAGTTTTGATTCAATAAGTGTAACGAAGTGGCGAATATACTATAATTTATTTTATGAATTTGGTAGCTTCCTGCCAACAGTAAAACGTTCACTTACAAAACAAAAATGGCAAAAAAGTTTATCTCTCTTAAGTGGTGCAACGAACCAACATCAGCTCTAAGCACACGACGTGGAAATGTGAACAGTGTTTTGCCAACTTGGCATTAAGAAGGCAACATTTACTCATCCTAAATTTCCTTCCGGAATACTAANATGTGAACAGTGTTTTGCCAACTTGGCATTAAGAAGGCAACATTTACTCATCCTAAATTTCCTTCCGGAATACTAAGTTGTAAAAATCGCGTTCACATGTAAAATTAAACAAAATATTTTCTCTTATCCGTGCGCCTTAAATGCAAATTACCATTTTATTTTGCCTGCTCACATTTTAGCAGTGGCGCGTGGTGAAGTGTTGCGAGGTAAGCTGGTGCTTGCTCACTGCTGTACATTCTCGGTGCACGCTGCAGGAACCAGTAAACACCGTGAAGCCCCAGGGAAACTGAATGTATTCTGACCACTCACAAGCGAGCAGCAAGGAACCCATTAGATGTGTCCCGTGGCGTCATCTGCCGAGCTACGTTTTAGTGGTGGAAGGGTAAACTAGCAAGCAACAGAGCTAACGCCAGCTTACCTTGCAGCAGTTCACCACACGCTACTGCACTTTAGAAAACAGCGGTGTTCTCCGAACACTAATAGTAAGTGAAACAGGTTGTTCCCATTTGTTATTTTCCCTTCCACTTTTGGAAAGCAGCATGACAGTTGTAAGAAAAAAAAACGGGTTCTTGTGATCTTTTACACGTTTTTGTCACGAGGAAGCTCAGAATTAAAAAAAAAATTATTACAGCATGTATGATTCTCCCACTGCTCTTGGTTCTATACGCATGAATATACACTGAAGAGCCAAAAAAACTGGCACACCTGCCTAATATCGTGTGCCACCTCCCCTCACCAAGAGCACGCAGAAGTGCCACAAGACGACGTGGCACGGACTCGACTAATGTCTGAAGGTATGCAGGAGGCAATTCACACCATGAATCCTGCAGGGTAGTCCACAAATCCAATCTGCGACAATTTGAGATAGGGTTGCACATCTGTCACGTTTAATGATTCTCGTCAGTCGTCGTTTGTCCCGTTCTTTCACGATCTTTTTCCCGTCGCAGCGATGTCGAAGATGTGATGTTTTACCGGATTCCCGATATTCACGGTACACTCGTGAAATGGTCGTACGCGAACATACAAACGTTATCGCTACCTCGGAGATGCTATGTCCTATCTCTCGTGCGCTGACTATATCACAACGTTCAAACTCACTTAACTCTTGATAACCTGCCATTGTAGCAGCAGTAACCGATCTAGCTGCTGACAGCATCGCGTTACTCTGATTGGTTCCATACCTCTGTTATTTGCATACCCTCTTCAGTGTACATCTGGCGCATATCAACTGGATGCTATCAAAGTCAACATTATAAAATAAATTTTGCTTGTAATAGCAATTATGTTAACGTGAACATGCATACTTACAGCAACGTATTATGCAAACTAATTCAATGCCTCATCACCGTATTAAAAGTGCAATATTTAAATTAGTGTATATGAAATGGGTTTTCTGATCCTTTGAGAAATTATAATACGTTTACCCTGACATTCAGGTACACATTTTGCAAGTTATCAAGTAAAAGGGGTAAAAAATAATACGACCTATGATCCAACTTGAATAATAAGGGAGACATGCCGTTTAGAAAATGGGAATTAAAATTAGTTATTTGCAAAATGTCAAAAACTACGTGAGATGAAAAAAAACATCAAATTCCTGAACAGAGTTAGCCTGATTTGAGATCTTCCATTTGTGAATATTTGGCAGGGCATAGATTGGCAGTCATTACATTAGGATATTAAGGGGTGTCATGTTGTTAACTAACAAAAGTGTTTTTATCCGTGGGTGCTGATCGAGTATTAAGACGCAATAATCATGTTACGTTAAAGTATTAAAGGAACGCCTATCAGGCCCACGCTTCTCATGACTTTGTTTTTTCATCGTACATTATTTCTGACACTATGAAAATAACTAATTTTAATTCGCACTTTTCATGGGCATATATGCCTTAATATCACGATGGGTCGTGTGTAGTATGTTTTCTTAGTCATTTTCCGTAACGAATCGTCTCACAAGTTCTTTTAAAAGGAATTCCGAATCATCCTGAATGTATCTAATGTTTCCAGAATGTTACTTGTATCAGGTGTGGAGAGTTATAATAACGTCCATGGAAATGCCAATACTTCAACGTGTATAGAAAGAAAATCCAAGCAGTGCTTTNTGTGGAGAGTTATAATAACGTCCATGGAAATGCCAATACTTCAACGTGTATAGAAAGAAAATCCAAGCAGTGCTTTAAAAAATGCTCAATAAATCGCTAAGCGGCAATGAACAGACGCCAAGTGCGTTGTTGCAGAAATAAGAATTTGTATGTATAGTCTCGTTGCCAGCAAAGTCAACTTGGATTAAGGATGCTGTGAGAGATACAGTGACAGGTACCCCGAATCGCCTATCATTAGGGACGTTTGGACTTCAAGGCATCGTACGAAAATTAAGTCGTTTGCTTATAATTAGTCTTTATGCCAACTTGTCAGTTTCCTCTGTTACTAAATAAAGTTCTAGGGTGCGTAAATTTTATGGCACTGATTATACGCATTTTGGAAACCACGGGCAGTGCAAACATAAAGAAGAACCTATATCTAAAGCTCGACACACACACCACTGGGCTGCAAGAACATTCAATTGTTGATCGGAAATCAAGCAAAAATTGGGAATTGCTTCTAATATTTTTTTATAATATTACACACATTCAATGCAATTTTTAGGCGCATTAACATACTTTGCACCGTTTATTTTTATGCGCTGCTACACCACGAACAAAAAATAATATAAATAATTACATTAATTCGAAAATTTTAATTAATGATATTAGTTTAATAGATCTGTATACTTATCCAAACAAACGTGAGCACTATATTTTAATTTCCATTCCATACTACGTAACAGTTCACTGCTAATTTAATATTAAATTAATTTTTAAGTTAAAAATTGTAGTGTGACTTCCTACCTCAACTTTGTTGCTGGCGCGTCATAGTAACTTTGAAGTTGGTATGTATATTAGACGTAGAGCAAATGCACTTGAAGAAAGTAATTTATACGTAATCGTGTTGTCTCAAGATAAGGTATAGTAAAAAACATAATAACTTCTACGGGAGAAAAATAGCGGGCTGGTACATACATAATGATTTTGTGAACGGGGTCTAGTATGCTGTCAGGATCGTGTCATATATAATGCAGTTCTTCTTACTATTAACAGATTAACAATTTAAAAGATAAAATAGTAATGGAAAAATGTTAAACTTATTTGAAGATATTGGCTTTTAAATTGTAATGACCAACAATGATAATTTGCTGAAAGTTTTTCATGGAATTTAACACTTCCTTTTCGTATATTTCAGAGTTTTGAAATTTCAAGAAGCCAATTTACAAACACGGATTTAAAGCACAAAAAGAACAAAATGACGTTTTTCCTATTTTATAAGAATTCGAAAACTTTTTATTGTCACAAAAAAATAAAATCTTGGGAATGCAAAGCACAAAAAAATTGGAATTTCTCTATTTTATAAAAAAATCTGAAACTTTTTACTGTGGCAAAAAATTAAATCTTGGTGCTTTAAAGCTAAGGATACTGAAATTAAGGACAGTGACACTTGCTGCTTTACTCATACTCCGGACTGCTGTGCTCGAATTCCTCATGTTACTCTACTTACATGGCATCTTAAACACTACATGTATAAAATAGGCAGTGAATAACCCAAGAAGTTACTGAAAGACTAACTAATGAAAAAGTAAAGGTTTACTGTAGTTACATTAGTACATTACACTGAAAACGGTTAAGTGCTACAAGATACTAAAATAATTCCTTAGGTGAAATTATTCATAGTAGAATATTGACTCACACGGTATGTAATCTTCACGCAGCTCACTTAAAGTAGCACAATTCCTCGTGTTTTCAGCAAGCAACTACCACTAGATGCTGTAGTCCTGGTTGTCTAAGTGTCTCGAAACACGATAATAACAAGGAGAGAATAAATATGCCAGCCGCCTTAGATAAGGCTGACATCAATTTACCTGTGTATATATGTNGAGAGAATAAATATGCCAGCCGCCTTAGATAAGGCTGACATCAATTTACCTGTGTATATATGTATAACCAACAAAAATGCTTAGCCGTGATAAGACGTGGCAATAACGTAACTTTATGCGTATAATCTGCTAAAAAATATTGTGGTATTTTTGGAGAAACGTTGCATGCGAGATTCTATATTTAACATAAAACGAAACAGATACATCAGAGACTTAACGGGCACAAGCAGAATATTGATGTATTATATATTTAGTACTGATACGATTATTCAATCTCAATAACTGTATCTATTGTTATTTACTCGCGTTAATTCACGCCTTTATACCTGTNTACTGATACGATTATTCAATCTCAATAACTGTATCTATTGTTATTTACTCGCGTTAATTCACGCCTTTATACCTGTAATTGAAACGGGGACTAAGCAGCCCTACAGGGAAGTGAATAATGCGAACGGGGCATGCCAGTCGCTTCACATGCAAACATTCGCTACTGTATCCGTCTCTCATGACCCGAAACGCGGTGTGGTTTGTGGCCCTCGTCAGACAGGTGGCAAAAATTCAACCCCAGGAACACTGGAACACTCTGCAAAAGCGAAAATGCGAAATCGTGGAGAGGAATCAAGTATATTATATTCGCGGTTTCTTCACACTTTTTAAATCAAACCTTTGAAAATCATCGTATGTAAGACGTGTTTGGTTCTTTCGTAAATATTTCATGTACCCAAAGCGTTTTATACTTGTGTGAACATAAATACCCAAATTTTATTCAATTCAGTTTTTATAAATTGTATGTAAAAATATATTTAATTTATAAATAATGTTAATGAAAAATAGTAGAAAAAAGTATGATGGTTGTGCCTAGTAAGAAAGAGTTCTTGTGTATAATATTATTACAATGAGTGCGCATGAATGCTGTCGCTTTGGTGTAATTTTCTAGACTCGGTTAAGCTTTGTTTGCATGAGGCCAAGGAATATTCTGAAGTTTAACTTATAGCAAGACTTCAGAAAAGTTTGAAGTAACTGTGAATATACTATAGNAGGCCAAGGAATATTCTGAAGTTTAACTTATAGCAAGACTTCAGAAAAGTTTGAAGTAACTGTGAATATACTATAGCTTAGATGCGGAATTGTAGAGAAAGTTCCATCGCAGCTCAGAGAAGCTACGCTGAGAAAGACTGTTAAAATAGGGGCAGCTAGCTGATGGATTATAGGTAACAACTCAATATTATTAACNAAGCTACGCTGAGAAAGACTGTTAAAATAGGGGCAGCTAGCTGATGGATTATAGGTAACAACTCAATATTATTAACGTATATAGTAATACCAACACAACTCTTCCTTATATTCCTCTCTGTGATTGTATTTGCTACTGTACACATTGTTACGGTGTGGTCAGGCCTTAGCTGAACGGCTTGCCTGATCACACCTTCAAACATAAACGAGCGGGAGTGCAACGCCACCATTTGGTCGTCGACAGTTGCAGAAATCCCCTCCACCGGTCACTGAGCGCGGCCGCAGAACCACGCGCTTGATATAGGCCGTCGTTAACCGTCTTGTTGTCGTCATTC
>NQII01000646.1:11933-30961 GCA_002778355.1 Clitarchus hookeri
AAGGTGATGACGTTCCGGTTAGGGTTATTTAAAATGGCGTGAGTGAAGTAACAATAAACATAATATTAAATTCAATGTAAAGCTCCCCCGGTCAATGCTAATATAAATAATAATTGTATAACCGTAAATTGTAATAAATTCATCAGATACTGTTTTGCACTACCGAATTAACGAGTCATTATTTGAGTTACGCCCCCAGCATACTCTCACATTAACATACTCTTCAAGTACGAATTGGCTGAAAAGCTAGTTCGTAACAACATGGTTGGTACAGTTGAGCGCTGCGTTCCTACGACAAAACAGATAGTACCTCCAACAGAACAACTTCAACAATATTCGGATTGTTCTATCCTCAAATCGGATTACAGAACTGTTCAGAACTAGCACAATAACATTATATTCGGTTATTGCATTTCTGATTGTTCTATAGAAGACAGCATTTGTTTTGTAGTAAAAGCGCAGTGCTCTGTTATAGCAACCGTATGTGCAGTAGCAAATATAATCACAGACGGTAATACGACAATTATTCCTGTTGACATACTATCTAAATGGACAATATCGATATTACGCCTACAACCCATCATATGGCTACCCGATGGTTCCGACAACAATGTTTTTTGTACGAATAACCAACATATCTATGAGTTCTAGTGAAACAAGGACTGAAAACTGTTATTTTGCTGGATGGCCAGTTACACACACACATCGAATATGCGGTAAAACTGTGTGGATCTGCTAAAAATGATCGTGGGCGAGAACTGCAATTTGCTATGATTGCATTGGATTGGCCACAGGTTATAACATTTGTGTAAAATGCGATATATTGCCGTGCTAGTCAGTATTGCTAATTTTCGCATTGATAAAGTTTAACTACTATAAACATTTCAATACTTATTGTGCCTGTCTTATCGTGAGTGTTTTCTTTACTGTGAAAAGTGAAATAAATGGTAAATGGCAAGTAATGAGGACAGAAACTTTATTTTGTGACTAATCGCACAGTTTCTAGCATTATTTACAAGCATATTAAAATTCAATTAAAATTAATACTATGCTATCACTCATTTCATAATACAGTTATAAAATAGAGAGAGAGAGAACGTTATTTTTTATTCGCATTTGTATTCTCGTACACAAGCACAGAATAATTATTATTTTACAATTCAAATAATTTTTAAAAATTGATGCAATATTTTTCTGTTAGTATTGGTGGTAGCACTCAACCATAAACGTTGTCACAAAGGCCCCGTTTCAGTTTTTACTTTTATTAACAGTGAACATTTTTTTTTGTGGGGAGGGGAATTAATCTCATTCAGTGAACTCGTTATCCTACCCAACCGTTCAGTATTGCTTTTTGCACCAGAAGAACGACCTATTTCCTTTTCTATTTACTGAAATGGCCCATAAAATCGCNCCGTTCAGTATTGCTTTTTGCACCAGAAGAACGACCTATTTCCTTTTCTATTTACTGAAATGGCCCATAAAATCGTGTTATAAAAGAAATGTTTCATTTTACAGAGTACTCTGACATTTGAAACCAAAATGCAGCGCATATTTAAAAGGTCGCACTCTGAAAGCGTCTTTACGGCTACATGGATATAAAATTTACGTCGCGTGTGTTAAACGTACTTCGTGTGTGCAAAATGGGAGACATGGTTGTAAGAAATAAATATAAATTAAGAGTTAAATGATTCGCAATTTTCTCGTTGTGCGTATGAAGGCCTACTGGAGCAGGTAAATATCTACAGAAAGTAACACATTTCTTTACTTTTTCTGCAAAGATGTAAACTATGCCGTTTGCTGGTCACTTAAAAAAACTNCCGTTCAGTATTGCTTTTTGCACCAGAAGAACGACCTATTTCCTTTTCTATTTACTGAAATGGCCCATAAAATCGCGTTATAAAAGAAATGTTTCATTTTACAGAGTACTCTGACATTTGAAACCAAAATGCAGCGCATATTTAAAAGGTCGCACTTTGAAAGCGTCTTTACGGCTACATGGATATAAAATTTACGTCGCGTGTGTTAAACGTACTTCGTGTGTGCAAAATGGGAGACATGGTTGTAAGAAATAAATATAAATTAAGAGTTAAATGATTCGCAATTTTCTCGTTGTGCGTATGTAGGCCTACTGGAGCAGGTAAAAATATACAGAAAGTAACACATTTCTTTACTTTTTCTGCAAAGATGTAAACTATGCCGTTTGCTGGTCACTTAAAAAAACTTCTTAGTTTAGAAAAAAAGGGTTCTAAATAGAAATGTGTAACCAATGTTGCGTTTAGACTGCATGTGAAAGAGATAAGTAGAAGTATTCCTAATTTGCTGAGTAAATTTTTTATAACTACTAATCAACTTAAAAATATCTGCTACTTATTACTGGCACAGATCATCAGTATACTTTTTTTTGTTCTGTGAAATCGATATAAATTTCGGTTTAGAGTAACGAAAATGTTTTAATAATGTTCCAGTCACATATTTCTCGATGAAGTTCAACTATTAAAAAAGTGCACCACAATTTATAGTAGAATTTTAATAGGATAAAAAGGGTGGATGATATTATTTTTAACAATAATATGATTGCAAACACGAATATATTTAGTTAACTGATCGCGTAATTTAATTATTCAAGTGGGCAAACTTTTCCGTGTATAATAAATCATTAATTGAGTGTCGTTAATGATTCCATTACGCAAAGTTTTTTGTTGTTAACTGCTATTTAAAATTAAAGTAAAGTTACCACACCACACCACACCGTTTTCAGTACTAACATACTCGATATTACATGACCGTAATGAAACCGAATCTAATGGTTCGAATTCTCTAAACAGTCATATACTGTATAGAGCGGAATTCGATAAACAGACTTCGTGAGGTGATACTTTAGCAAAATCAAGTGGAAATAAACGGGACACTTTCTAACTAAACTGTATTAAGGGAGATGCGTGCTCTTCAAAATCGAGATCGCAACCTGTATTTTTACGAAATACAGGAAACGAAATAAAATAAATTTATAATTATCCAAACATTGTTTTATTTTATCGGGATCTTGAACATAAGATCGAACTCTCATCGATACGTCCCACCGTAATGAGCATAACAGGGGGTGACCATCCCTTAAATGAGTGAAGAGATTTGGGTGGCTCTTCAACACCGAGGTCTTGAGAGCCCTCTAAATGAATACATCACTTTTGCCGTCAGGAGTGATTAACATTTGATGTTGGTTTATTGAGCAGTATGACTTAAATAACAAAAATGGTCTTCTTGTTGAAACTACCGAGGATTCGCCATTTTCATGTAAAACGCACACACATATTAAGACAGCAGCGATACAGTTCCAGGCGTGGGCAATACCGACATTTTGAGCAGGGAATCACGCACCTACTGTCGCCAGAAACAAACATTCAGAACCTGCACTGTAAGCTTACTAATGTATGGCACTTGTTTACAGTAAGTGTTAAATTGTCCGCCGCGATCGTCTTTGCAGTAGGCACAGCAGCATATCATAGACACGTGTAGGTAGTATTGCCTACATGCAAGGTACTGTATTATTGCAGCCTAAGCTCTGTGTGTTTTACACGAAAGCGGTTGTTTCTGGGTAGTTGCAACACGAAGGCAAGTTTTGTTAAATAGGTCTTACTGCTCAATAAACCACCATCAAACTTTCATAATCTCTAATGGTAAACAAGTTGTCTGCAATATGAGAGTGGGAGGTACTAATGAGAGTTTGCTCATAGGTTGAAGATTCCGATAACATAAAACAATATTCCGAGACTTGTAACATTTTTTTTACTTCGTTTTCGATTTTCGAAAATATGTACTTTAAGATTTTGCTTTTCAAAAACTTATATCTTCCTTAATATTCACTTCAGGTAGAACAATTATTTTACATTTTCAACTTAATTTTACATAAGGTATCACCTCATGAAGTTTGCTGGTCGAATTTCGCCCCATTCTGTATATCACCATGTGTTACAGGGCCTTGGTTGTCATTTCTGAGTGAATCAAGGGTTATGCGTGATTGGTTTATTCAAGCAATATATCTGACAATATATCTGGAGTCCATATAATTTTCTCTGTTCGTTTCTGGAACTAACAGGTTGTAAGTTAAAAGAAGGAGCAGGTTTATCCAATTTTCTTCTTTCTAAACCAAACTATAAAACCACTCTTGAAATGACTTGTCTGTTGTTTACTTTGTTTCATCTTGCTGTAACTTAACGGGTGACTCTTAATACTAGAAAAGGGGAAGGGCGCGGTTTATGTAATCGAAAATCCACTCTTTGGGTTAATAGTCGGAGATTTATGAATTGCGTCAGTGAAGAAAGAAAGAAAAGGATATTTGAAGATTATACTAGTGACTCAACAGAACTTTGTGCCATAACAAAAATAATGTAAACAAAAACGTTTACCAATTCGCATATTTTTGTAAATTAATTATAAATTAATTATACATTAATTATACATTGATATACTTGGCTTTTAAAAAATGCAAACACCTTGCAATAATTTATTTTCCGGATCCATATAAATTAACAAATATATATACATGAAATAAACTATTATTGCTCACAAACTTAAATAAAGCAACTTGGATAAACTTNGTTACAGGGCCTTGGTTGTCATTTCTGAGTGAATCAAGGGTTATGCGTGATTGGTTTATTCAAGCAATATATCTGGAGTCCATATAATTTTCTCTGTTCGTTTCTGGAACTAACAGGCTGTAAGTTAAAAGAAGGAGCAGGTTTATCCAATTTTCTTCTTTCTAAACCAAACTATAAAACCACTCTTGAAATGACTTGTCTGTTGTTTACTTTGTTTCATCTTGCTGTAACTTAACGGGTGACTCTTAATACTAGAAAAGGGGAAGGGCGCGGTTTATGTAATCGAAAATCCACTCTTTGGGTTAATAGTCGGAGATTTATGAATTGCGTCAGTGAAGAAAGAAAGAAAAGGATATTTGAAGATTATACTAGTGACTCAACAGAACTTTGTGCCATAACAAAAATAATGTAAACAAAAACGTTTACCAATTCGCATATTTTTGTAAATTAATTATAAATTAATTATACATTAATTATACATTGATATACTTGGCTTTTAAAAAATGCAAACACCTTGCAATAATTNAGATTATACTAGTGAAGATTATACTAGTGGTACTCAACAGAACTTTGTGCCATAACAAAAATAATGTAAACAAAAACGTTTACCAATTCGTATATTTTTGTATATTAATTATACATTAATTATACATTAGATATACTTGGCTTTTAAAAAATGCAAACACCTTGCAATAATTTATTTTCCGGATCCACATAAATTAACAAATATATATACATGAAATAAACTATTATTGCTCACAAACTTAAATAAAGCAACTTGGATAAACTTNATAAATTAACAAATATATATACATGAAATAAACTATTATTGCTCACAAACTTAAATAAAGCAACTTGGATAAACTTTAATTAAACATTTATAAATCCGAAGAGGTGGAAAAAATTATTTGACTAGAATAAATGTTGAGTAATTAGAAAGGAGGGCAATTGTTTGAGCTCAGTAAAGCCTCCGTTTCAGAAGAGCAACACATTTAAAATTGTTATTAAAAACATTTTAAAAAGATTGAGATTTCGGTGGAGGCAGTCAAAAGACTCATCAAAGCTCCAACGAATTAAAATGTACAGATTGAAGACCTTTTTAAAAAAGGTAGACCAGCAGCCCAACGCGAGAGTCGTGGACACCAAATTTATTTTAAAAAGGGAACTAATTCTCGGGCAGAAAACAAGACAATACATGGCACGTTAAAACAGGGAAACACAGCTACACAAGGTTTTAGTTAAAACCGAAACAAAATTTAGACGGGCGACCGAAGCCACAATTGTGACAAAACTCTGGCATTACTACTTACCCAAGACAAACACAACTATGGCACACAAAACACTAAAACACTTAAAACAGCCCAGCTAACTCACGAACTTTGTCCACGACTCACAGTTTAATTAGCGCTAATGCTCAGCGGCTCTGGCGACGACACTAAGATAGAAGAAGCGCCATCACGGCTTCACGTCCTACAGGACAAGTGCTGCAAATAAATCATAGTTGAAATATTCAGGCGATGGTAGGGCGTAGAATAGAGAGAGTGACAGCCGTGTAACGACTTAAATAAACTACCTGAATCGTATAAAAAATTATGACGCACGAGCGGAGGGGAAATCGTGGGAGGGGGTGAACAGGGTGGGAGGAGAAGGGGATCCGAGCCGAGCAAAGAGTATGCCACGGCGTCGAGGTGAAACCAAAGGAAATGTCTTGCGAGACGGGTGCTAGCGTCACAACTTCTCACGCCGTTTTTCGAGATAGAGGGGAGCAAAGCAGCAAAATGTAGGAGGCAATTTTTCCTCTATGTTGACTCCGCCTGCAGAAGTCTGTATCCAAAGAATCCCTAGAAAAGCCTTCTAGCAGAAAAATCATTCTAGTGAAATACGCACTCTAGAAAAATAAGCATTCTGTAAGATTGTAATTTAATTGACATTTATTTTATGTTATTCATAAANGAAATACGCACTCTAGAAAAATAAGCATTCTGTAAGATTGTAATTTAATTGACATTTATTTTATGTTATTCATAAATATTAACTAATGTAACGCACGTTAGTAGAAAAAATAATTAAGAGAAAAATGTAATATTTGAAGGCCAATGAATGCTACCAATTGTCTCAGCTTTTGTAACCAGCAAATTTTGTTTAACATAACCAATTTTCGCTACACACACGAGTGCATCCATTTTCTAAATACGCCTTATTTATTAAGCACTGTTGCCATAGGCTGTTCACAATAAAGTGAGTATAATATATTCGCGGTTTCTTCACACGTTTTGAATCCAATTTTTGAAAAACCACCCCATTTATGACGTGCGTAGTTGTTTTCTAAGTATGTAATGTATGACAACCATTTTATATTCCTGTTAACACAAAATAACTTGTTTTTAACTAAATAGATTGTCTAAATATTAAAATATTTCATTTATAATTAATATGGATAAAATAAGTATAAAATAGGTTTGTTGCTAATGCCTAATAACAAATAATTCTTACGCAAAATATTATCAAACTAAATGCGCACATATACTGTGCATCGTCCCTTTGGTGTAATTTTCCAGACTCGGTTAAGTCTTGATTGCATGAGGCGGAGGAATATCATGAAAGCAGAATTTGAGCAAGACTTCAGAAAAGTCGAACGCAACCGTGAATGGACAATAGTTGTTTAAACTCTCGAAAAAAAAATCACTGACATTTTTTTTTGTGTCTACGACCGTGCATACTAGGAAGTAGGCTCCCAGTTAACGTAAAAGATAATTAAGTTAAAATATTCCTAGGTCTTGACATTGTATCATAGACTAAAGATGAGATATACCGATATCTGCGCACAACCAATCCCCTTGTCCCAAAATCGAACTGCTATTCTGCCAACACGTCTAGCGAAAACAGCATGGTTTAGATTTTAGGTTAGAAAACTGATTTGTAAACAAACGCTTTGAGATGTATGTTTACTTCCTCGAACTAATTTGTAATGCAGTTTGATTAAATTCGAATTTGTAAAAGTATTTTATTCGTATAATTGTACTTGTCATTTAAAAACTAAGATATAAACAAATACTTTGACAGTTGTGTATGATTAGGGTAGGTCAATGTTGGGTACATGCGCAAAACACGAATCAGCGGTCTACCTCATCTTTAGTCTATGCATTCCATAGCGAGTGTGTAGTTCATTCACGGATACATCCAACTTTTCTGAAGCCCTGCTAAAGTTCCAGTTCTAGGATATTCCTCCGCCTCATGTCAACAAAGTAGAACTAAGCCTATAAAATTACACAAAAGGGACAACGCACCACATTCGTGCGCTCTCAGTGTAACAATAATANAAGTAGAACTAAGCCTATAAAATTACACGAAAGGGACAACGCACCACATTCGTGCGCTCTCAGTGTAACAATAATTTTCATAAGAACTATTTCTTACTAGGCATTACCAACACCCCTGTATTCTCCCGGGTGTCATTCATATCAATAATTAATCAAATATTATAATATATAAGTCAAACAAGTTCTAACTTCTTAAAAAAAGGAATTTTTATGTTAACACATGTATAAAAATCTTGTGATACGCGACATATTTAGAAAACAACCAAGTACGTCATACATTGAGGGCTTTTTCAAAGGTTTGGTTCAAAATGTGTGAAGAAACCGTGATTAGACTCTCATGGTTAAATTTATGGTAAATCGAGTTCATGTTTTTTTCTCATACGAATTATAGTATTAAAGTGCAAATTGGAATGCTATTACAAAATTTGTTTTCCTACAAAAAAATTTTTCACTTGGGTGATAAGGGCCAAGCTTAGCGTGGAGGTTAGAGTTCTTGCCTCCCACAAAGGCGGACTGCGTTTCATTCCCGGCGGGGTCACTCCCGGCTTTTCACACTTGGGCATCGGGCCGGACAATGCCACGGGCCTTCGAGTTTTCTCGGGTATCTCCTGTTTCCCTCGCCCCTTGCATTCCGGGGCCGCTCCAAACACAACTCGCCTCGCGCTTATCAGCCCTCAAGGCCTCGCCACTCCACTCGACTGATGCATGCACAAAGGCATTAGGTCAATGAGAATGCATATTTTACATTTGGCGGAAAGACACAAAATGATGAAAAAATTATAACCAAAGCAGGGGTTTCAAAATTGCTCATTTAACAGGGAACTGCCTGTAGTTTTAATGTCGCAGGTTATTCGCGGTGAAGGGGATTCATCACACACAGATAATGTGTACGTGTGCTCGACAGTGGACTGCGAAATGCTTAAGACATTGACTATGTGGCTGTTTACAATCAACTAGGACAAGCTAGGAGCGAGTCGCATGTATCTACCACTACAGTGACGGCAGTTCTATTGGTCTGTATATTGCCAAATACCACATTCTGATTGGTTCACACTACATAGGACACTACACTCACTGTACAGCTTCCATTATTGGTGGGCCGTAGCCAATGGAGTGCCAAGTTGACTATAGCCTATTCGCGGTTTCTTCACGCTTTTTGAATAACACCTTTGAAAAATCACGCTTTGCATATTACGTGTATGGTTGTTTCCTAAATACGCTATGTCTCATATGGTTGTTTCCTAAATACGCTATGTTNAAATACGCACTCTAGAAAAATAAGCATTCTGTAAGATTGTAATTTAATTGACATTTATTTTATGTTATTCATAAAAATTAACTAATGTAACGCACGTTAATAGAAAAATAATTCAGAGAAAAATTTAATATTTGAAGGCCAATGAATGCTACAAATTGTCTCAGCTTTTGTAACCAGCAAATTTTGTTTAACATAACCAATTTTCACTACACACACGAGTGCATCCATTTTCTAAATACGCCTTATTTATTAAGCACTGTTGCCATAGGCTGTTCACAATAAAGTGAGTATAATATATTCGCGGTTTCTTCACACGTTTTGAATCCAATTTTTGAAAAACCACCCCATTTATGACGTGCGTAGTTGTTTTCTAAGTATGTAATGTATGACAACCATTTTATATTCCTGTTAACACAAAATAACTTGTTTTTAACTAAATAGATTGTCTAAATATTAAAATATTTCATTTATAATTAATATGGATAAAATAAGTATAAAATAGGTTTGTTGCTAATGCCTAATAACAAATAATTCTTACGCAAAATATTATCAAACTAAATGCGCACATATACTGTGCATCGTCCCTTTGGTGTAATTTTCCAGACTCGGTTAAGTCTTGATTGCATGAGGCGGAGGAATATCATGAAAGCAGAATTTGAGCAAGACTTCAGAAAAGTCGGACGCAACCGTGAATGGACAATAGTTGTTTAAACTCTCAAAAAAAAAAATTACTGGCCTTTTTTTTTGTGTCTACGACCGTGCATACTAGGAAGTAGGCTCCCATTTAACGTAACAGATAATTAAGTTAAAATATTTCTAGGTCTTGACATTGTATCATAGACTAAAGATGAGATATACCGATCTCGCTGGCTGCGCACAACCAATCCCCTTGTCCCAAAATCGAACTGCTATTCTGCCAACACGTCTAGCGAAAACAGCATGGTTTAGATTTTAGGTTAGAAAACTGATTTGTAAACAAACGCTTTGAGATGTATGTTTACTTCCTCGAACTAATTTGTAATGCAGTTTGATTAAATTCGAATTTGTAAAAGTATTTTATTCGTATAATTGTACTTGTCATTTAAAAACTAAGATATAAACAAATACTTTGACAGTTGTGTATGATTAGGGTAGGTCAATGTTGGGTACATGCGCAAAACACGAATCAGCGGTCTACCTCATCTTTAGTCTATGCATTGCATAGCGAGTGTGTAGTCCATTCACGGATACATCCAACTTTTCTGAAGCCCTGCTAAAGTTCCAGTTCTAGGATATTCCTCCGCCTCATGTCAACAAAGTAGAACTAAGCCTATAAAATTACACAAAAGGGACAACGCACCACATTCGTGCGCTCTCAGTGTAACAATAATATTCATAAGAACTATTTCTTACTAGGCATTACCAACACCCCTGTATTCTCCCGGGTGTCATTCATATCAATAATTAATCAAATATTATAATATATAAGTCAAACAAGTTCTAACTTCTTAAAAAAAGGAATTTTTATGTTAACACATGTATAAAAATCTTGTGATACGCGACATATTTAGAAAACAACCAAGTACGTCATACATGGAGGGATTTTTCAAAGGTTTGGTTCAAAATGTGTGAAGAAACCGTGATTACACTCTCATGGTTAAATTTATGGTAAATCGAGTTCATGTTTTTTTCTCATACGAATTATAGTATTAAAGTGCAAATTGGAATGCTATTACAAAATTTGTTTTCCTACAAAAAAAATTTTCACTTGGGTGATAAGGGCTAAGCTTAGCGTGGAGGTTAGAGTTCTTGCCTCCCACAAAGGCGGACTGCGTTTCATTCCCGGCGGGGTCACTCCCGNAAGCTTAGCGTGGAGGTTAGAGTTCTTGCCTCCCACAAAGGCGGACTGCGTTTCATTCCCGGCGGGGTCACTCCCGGCTTTTCACACTTGGGCATCGGGCCGGACAATGCCACGGGCCTTCGAGTTTTCTCGGGTATCTCCTGTTTCCCTCGCCCCTTGCATTCCGGGGCCGCTCCAAACACAACTCGCCTCGCGCTTATCAGCCCTCAAGGCCTCGCCACTCCACTCGACTGATGCATGCACAAAGGCATTAGGTCAATGAGAATGCATATTTTACATTTGGCGGAAAGACACAAAATGATGAAAAAATTATAACCAAAGCAGGGGTTTCAAAATTGCTCATTTAACAGGNACATTTGGCGGAAAGACACAAAATGATGAAAAAATTATAACCAAAGCAGGGGTTTCAAAATTGCTCATTTAACAGCGAACTGCCTGTAGTTTTAATGTCGCAGGTTATTCGCGGTGAAGGGGATTCATCACACACAGATAATGTGTACGTGTGCTCGACAGTGGACTGCGAAATGCTTAAGACATTGACTATGTGGCTGTTTACAATCAACTAGGACAAGCTAGGAGCGAGTCGCATGTACAGTGACGGCAGTTCTATTGGTCTGTATATTGCCAAATACCACATTCTGATTGGTTCACACTACATAGTACACTACACTCACTGTACAGCTTCCATTATTGGTGGGCCGTAGCCAATGGAGTGCCAAGTTGACTATAGCCTATTCGCGGTTTCTTCACGCTTTTTGAATAACACCTTTGAAAAATCACGCTTTGCATATTACGTGTATGGTTGTTTCCTAAATACGCTATGTTTCATATGGTTGTTTCCTAAATACGCTATGTTTCATATGGTTGTTTCCTAAATACGCTATGTTTCATATGGTTGTTTCCTAAATACGCTATGTTTCATATGGTTGTTTCCTAAATACGCTATGTTTCATATGGTTGTTTCCTAAATACGCTATGTTTCATATGGTTGTTTCCTAAATACGCTATGTCTCACAAGCGTTTTCTACTTGTCTTCATATACTTACCTTACTTGTGGTTACATTTGAATCTGATTTGTATTTTATTTATAAATTTTAATATTTCATTTATGATTAATACGAATAAAAACAGGGAGAAAATAGGTGCGTTATGGATGCCTATTAATAAGTACTTCGTATGAAAAGTATTATCACACTGAGTGCTCACGAATGCGGTGCGTTGCCCCTTCAGATTTATTTTACTCTTCGTTAAGCTTCTTTTGCACGAGGCGAAGGAATATAAAGCAAGTAGAACTTCAGCAGGGCTTCAAAAAAGTGCAAAGAAACCGTGAATGGACTATAACTCCCGATCATTTTGACCATAAGAATGCAAGAAAATTTACAATTTATCGTGTTAATGTAAGCAAATACGCAATAATTATTTCTTTACTTAAGAAATGTACTTTATAATGGATTGTGATCGTATTACAAGTTACTGAAAAACATTATTAAAACAACCAAACCCTGATCGCGCATTTTTATCTTCAAAAATGAAAATGTTTTGAGTAGTACTGTATCCCTCTAAACTCGAGATTGGTAATGAAAGTGTTATGGCGGCCACCTACCTGTCACTTGAACAGCGTTGCAGAGTGTTTGAAATACATATTTCCCACGAAACTATATATATTGCGTCCAATGTACTGATATATGGAAAGAACACGTACCTCAGACGAGGGCTGTTGAGTGCTTTCAACACGTCACGTATATTACAAACGCAATTTCAGAGTTATCAAAAATAGCTAAAAAAAAATAGCGTTTTTAAAGTGCTGTATCTCAAAATACAGACGTCAGATACACACAAAACTAGTCGAGTGCCCTGCATTGACTATTTTTTCAGACTTTCCACCAGTAAAGTAATACGGTCACCGCTGAAAGTCCCACACAAATACAACGTTATTTCTACGTTATTATAAGGTCATTAAACGTGATAAACACCCAGGGATTACAAACACACTTGTTGGATATTACCCGACAACCCTTCGTAGATTTCAGATCTTGATTCAAGACAACAGAACTGACGGGTTGATGTGAGAGATATGGACGGCTCTTAACAACGAGGTAGTGAGAGCTTATGAGGGGAAAATGAGGTGAAAATGAAGCAGCGTTGGAATGANTGGACGGCTCTTAACAACGAGGTAGTGAGAGCTTATGAGGGGAAAATGAGGTGAAAATGAAGCAGCGTTGGAATGAAAGGGCGAGGGAAACGGGATATACCCGAGAAAACCCGCTGACCAGTGGCATCGTTCATCACGATAGCGAAAATCCGGAGTGACCTGGCTGGGGATTGAACCCGGTTCGCCCTTGGTGGGAGGAGAGCAGGCTAACCGCTTAGCAACCGCGGCCCTGAAGGTTGAAGTGAGCTGCCTATGTTCTGCACTACAGCAATATCAGTTGTTCTTGTCTCTGTATTTCCACTTAGCATCTCCGTATTGGTCCGTCTACACCTGACACGCTTGCTGTATTCTAAAATTTTTACTATTGGCTTGCTGTCGGTCAATGAAGGCGCGCGTTGATAGTCTGCCAGTTAATATGTCACGAAAAGGTAACAATTTTTACAATCCATCCTGTTCATTTCAGAAATTATTGACACACTGGGTGCTGCCAACGTAAAATTACGTCACCTGAATTAACTGCGGTTGTATGGAGTTTGCAGTAACATTACGACATCTGCTTTGGTTGAAGACACTGGTGATGAAATATTACTTCATCAGCAGTGTTCATGGGGTTCTCTGCAACGTAGTATTAAGTAATCAACTCTCAACGTGTGCATTACTTAAATAAACAGGATGGGTTGTATATTATTATACGCAGAAAAAAAAAAACAATTTATTGGGACACTTTCAACTCGGCATTATACTGGTCGAGAGCCGGCCAGTAATGAGAGATGTACAGTGTAGGAAGTGTCGCCAGTGTTGTGTGAACCAGTAGGAGAGTTGTAAATGGGAGTGTAGAGACCAACAGAACTGATGGTTATGCAGTCGTGCATATACGTGACTCATTTCTAGCATGTCTTGTTTGTCCGCAAATCTGTGCCACAATCAAAGTGTAAAAAATAAGTTTTATTCTTACGTACTAAAGTGCTGACTAGTTGAAATATTATACTTAGGTTCCGATAAAGTTCAGCGAATCAGTAAAATTATATAGTGGGAATTTTTTCTTCAAGAGTTAAAAAATATTATACCTACAGAGTAAGCTTCTAGTATATAATTACATACTCCTCACAGGGTAAGGGGCCGCGGTTATGTAGTGGTTAGACTACTCATTCCCAACCAAGGCTAACAGGGTTCGATTTACAGCGGGGTCGCCACAGGTTTTTTGAATTTTGGGAATAGTGCCGGACGATGCCACTCGTCGGCGGTTTTTTCTCGGGGATCTCCCATTTCCACCACGCTAACATTCCCACACTGTTTCACAATCATTTCGCGAGTTCTTGAGAGCCCTCCAAATCTCTCCACTCTTTCCACTATTTGCACAAGTTGTCCAGTATTTGAATTGCATATATTTAAAAACGTTCCAATTTCACTAGTAGTGACTTAAACTGAGGTTGCTTAGACATAGATAGCGCTCGGGCACACCAGATCTATAATCAAATCCCGGCCAGGTTTCGATTTTTTCATATCAACCGCCAAGCAAAATGTTTAGTTGTAGCAACCAAATCTTTGCTTGCGGCAACCAAATAAGAACCACGAAATAATTTGGTTGCGACAACAAAAAATTTATTGCCCATATACAAAGAGTTCATGTGGTTGCGCCGATCAAACTTTGTTTGATTCGACAAGACCTTTTTTCTCAGCCTGGTCATGCGTGGAATGTGTTTATATGAAGATAGTATAAGACGTTAGGGAGCAGGGTCCCGTGTCGGGCAGCGGATGTGACAAGGAGCATCCGGAAGAGAGAGCGGAGTGTGTGTCCCCGGCGTCAGAGGGGTAGGATAACAGGCCACTGTCCCGACCTCGGGTCACCTTTGACGAGTTCCGGAGGGACGGCGAAAGGGGGGTCACGGCGTCATGATGCTGCGAGGCCACGGCTGCTGATTAGTCGGCCTAACTACGCCCCCTCGCCCGCCTCGGGCGGTCCTTTTGTGTGCTCGATACACGTCACACGCCACCCTCCGTCACAGACTTCTGCAAACTAATTAAACGGCCATTTATTATGCTTGCGATCTTGTTCCCTCGGGGCGACCGGTAAGTCCATTCACGGTTACTTGCAACTTTTTTTTGAAGTCCTAACAAGGTTCTACTTCCAGGATGTTCCTCCGCGTCGCGCGATCAAATCTCAACTAATTCTAGAAAATTACACTAATAAAATACCCCGCACCGAAGTCTTGCGCACTCAGTTGGATACTATTTTGCATGATAATTAATTATTACAAGGCATTAACTACAAACCTATCTTCTGTCAAATTGTATTCTCATTAATTTAAAAATAAATATTATTTTGTAGGTAAAATATACGCATATGTCTCATTCAGGAGAAAATTAGATACTTTTATGTTAACATAAGTATACAAGGCATATGCTACATGAGCTATTTAGGAAACACCCAAAAGCTTCATACATGGGTTGAAATTTCTAAGGTTTGATTTTGAAAGGGTGAAGAAACCGCTTATGATATATACTAGATTAATGGCGCTGTTCACCAANCTATACTAGATTAATGGCGCTGTTCGCCAATTAATTTTTATTATATATTTGTACGAAATATTTTTTCGCGTGTAGACGTTACTTCCTCGCATAAAAAATTAAAGTATTATTTATTTTGCGTAATATTTTGAAAAAAATACAATTATAGGATTTTTAAGTTTTAAAAATAGTATAAATTAACTTATTTACCGAAAATATAAAATAAACTTGAAATAAGACACCATGAAAATCTTAAAATCACGCTGTAAAATTTTGACGTGACAACGTCTTAAATTAGGTTGCGGCTGGGAGTCACTTATGAAAAAGTGTAACGCTCGGTAACGTTACGATGAGTCACCGAGGAGGGGTAATCAAGGGAGGGAAATGAGGGGAGGAAACAGGAGGGGAGCCGAGCCGGCCAAGGAGAAAGCCACCTTGCATGGAAGCAATTCCAAAGACGAACGACGCGGTGGAGCTAGCGTCGCAGTTTTACAATTAATAAATGTAATTAGACGAACCACAAGGAAATTAATAACGCGCTTGATAAATAAAGACGCTCTCGCATTACTAAAAAAATATGTTTAATGAATATTCGTTGCAGTGACAGATATTGTGTTTTTGACGTGACAACGTCTTAAATTAGGTTGCGGCTGGGAGTCACTTATGAAAAAGTGTAACGCTCGGTAACGTTACGATGAGTCACCGAACGAGAGAGAGGCCCGCCGAATGCCTTGCGTCTCTCTCCCACTCAACTATGATCGGTCTGCCGCGCGCGCAGCACTACGTTGTCACGTAAAATCTTCGCCCGTAAAACCGACTTTACAGGCAACCATTTTTTTTCCCAATTTTTAATAATTGCTTTTAATAAGGTATTATTTTGCATATTTTTTTATTTGTAGCAGTGTATTGTATTTTTGTAAAATTAATTTTGCTAAACATACGTTAACATTAATTAATGCAAAATCTTTCATTTACTCCTGTTATATTTTCTGTTAGTGATATCGTTTATTGAAATTGTACACCACAACAGAACTGAATTGTGAACTTGGCATGCCGTGATGCAAAAAATATACGATATTATTTTCTTCGTGAGGAAAANCACAACAGAACTGAATTGTGAACTTGGCATGCCGTGATGCAAAAAATATACGATATTATTTTCTTCGTGAGGAAAAAGTATTTATAAGTGATGTCTACTAGTTGAACGGTATTTCGATCAAATATAAAATAATGAAATTTTTAACGACCAGCATCATCCGCACACATTTAACATTGCCTTTCCCAGTGTTTGAATAAAGGACCCTTCTAGCATTACAAAACTGCGTTACCATCAGGTTAGCACGAGAGCTAGTACGCATAAACCAAATTGGTGTATGGACAGATTTGGGCGGCTCTTAAATTGGGGTCTTGAGAGTCGATGAGGGTGAAACGAGGTGAGTATAGAGCAGCGTCGGAATGCAAGGGCGGAGAAAACGGAATATCATTGAGAAGACCCGCTGACCAGTGGCATCGTCCGGCACGATTCCCACATGCGTAAATCCAGGATTGACCCCACCGGGAACCGAACCCGGTTCGCCTAGTTGGGAGGCGAGTAGTCTAACAACTACACCACTGCGGCCCCACCAAATTGGTAGTGTGCTTGAGCCCTACCTCGGCATTTCTCTATGCCTATAGCGGTTGGATGGTGTCCGGATGCATTTAGTTATATTTATAGTTTTTCTGGCTTCAAACAGCAATGACAAGAATATTCTGAAACCGCTAATTATCTTACACTTCAAATGGGGCTTTCTATGACCTATTCGTTATAAATTAAACATTACAAATGTTTCTTTACAGTATCTAAAGGTTTTAAAATTTAATTTTAAAATAAAAATATTATATCCTTGCACATTTATTTGTTTGTTCTAACAAAACTCTTTAAGCAAAATGGCAGAAAATAGTAAGCATTTTTAGAAAGAGTGTTAATGTGTTATTTTATTGTCTCTATGACAAAACAAGGTGCGTAATGTTATTTCTGAAACAGTCCCCNGAAAGAGTGTTAATGTGTTATTTTATTGTCTCTATGACAAAACAAGGTGCGTAATGTTATTTCTGAAACAGTCCCCTATTAAAGTTACTCATTAACCAGAGACATATGGGTGGGCACCAAATTGTTATTAAACATATCTTAATATCATAATGTCACAAAAATTTGTAATGTTGGTAAGCATGCCTGGCAGGTAGACTAAGGGTNTAATGTCACAAAAATTTGTCATGCTGGTAAGCATGCCTGGCAGGTAGACTAAGGGTTATTTATTGGGAAATTTTTTATTTATTTAGTATTTATTTATTAATCTTTTCAGATGTTTCCGGGCATTGGTCTGGAAGTTGTAGTGTAGGTACATCGCTTTCGTATTGCGGAAGATACTTTTTGTAATCCTTCCGCAGTTAAAGTTCCTGGCGCATTGTACGCGCAACATACATCGGCTATAATAACATTATGTAGGGTATTCACGGTAAATTGAGCACTTTGAAAGCTCTGCTTAAGATCGACTTGCGTGTATAGCGTGTATTTTTCTGCCGTATGTAAAATTAACTTGCGATGGGCCTAATCATTTTTATTCATGCGTCAGTCAAGGGAAACTGAGAAATTGCTGTAGAAGTAAATATGTCTTACATGGTGATTCTTACACTTGTAAGCATAAAAACTAGAAGGCAAAAAAAAAAATTAATTTCAGTATTCACGTATGTTTAGCAAACACGTAACTCAAGGTTAAAATGTGGAACTATTTTCTCACACGTCGTTACCAACTTCTCTGGACACTTGCTTGTCAGCGTGTCCGTTAAAATACATGCACGTAGGGCAAGCGACATTTTTCAAAGGTCACGCATTTTTTGAATGAAACCTTTGAAAAATCACCCCATCTATGACGTGTTCTGTTTTTTCCTAATGGTATCATCCTTCACAAGCGTTTTATGCTTCTGTTAACATAAAAGTGCCCCATTTTTTTGGCAAAATTTAATTTTTACTGACATTGTCTATAAATTATAATATTTCATTCATAGTCTATATGAATAAAGAGCTAAAGAAAATAGGCGTGTTTGTAACGCCTAGTAAGAAATGTTTCTTGTGCAAAATGTTAATTACACTGGTTGCGCACGATTACAGTGCGTTGTCCTTTGGGTGTAATTTTCTAGACTTGGTAAGTTTTGTTTATATGAAGCGGAAGAATGTCCTGGAAGTATAACTTTAGCAGGGCTTTAGAAAAGTTGGAAGTAACCGCGAATTAACTGTATAAATAATTTTAATTGCGAATATCAGTATGTCAAATAATTTAAACTCCTGAGAACACGAAAGTAAAAAAAAAAAAAAAAT
>NQII01000646.1:31234-51046 GCA_002778355.1 Clitarchus hookeri
ATATATATATATATATATATATATATATATATATATATATATATATATATATATTCATTTCTCCCGAAACGCATGTTACAGTTAATATAGTAGAACAAATATCAAAGAGGAACTTTTTTGTACATATTTCATTAACTCAAGTATGGAGAATAATTATAAAAATAGGAAGCTAGTTTTCTTTATAGCGTTTTATCACCCAAAATGCTGGGAGTTCTTTTTGCGTTGTGTCTCTTTAGGTAACATTCTAAAGAGACATTTTGCAAATGGTTGCTTCAGTTTAACCAAATGAACGCAAGAATAACCTATAATTGGGCTTTAAGTTACCGATACTTATTTCGTCATGTTTATTGTGTTTTAAATTTGACTTAGTTAAAACATTAAATAACAAATCAGAAAAAGTGTGTATTTTTAAACGAATAATAAACAGTTACATGAGCGACGCGAAGATTTTATACGTCTATAGACTAATTGAAAACGGTAATTTTTTGAATTAATACATTTTGAGAGAATTCCTTTTTGATTTTAATGTTGATCTAAAAAATATATATATAGATATTAGTTTAACCGCAATGGAATTTGCAGTTTACAGAATCTAGTGTACTTTGGAATGATTTGTGTGACTATACATTTCAGTTGGAAGCAAGAGTTTTACTAAAATTTTGAGTTTATGGCCATCTTAACATATATATGATACAAATGTTCTGAGATATATTAATGAAAATAAATGCATATTATTATGGATTTAAGGTATTTTGAAAATTATTGTTATTCCTTTTCACGTTCTTAAAATGGATAAAAATTTATCTGTATAAATATGGTAATTTGAATAATTCTAGAAAAACAGAAATGTCACTAAATGAAACACATCGTATTAATTGTCCATATTTTATTACCATTTCTCATCCTCGTAGCTTTGCCAATCTAATACGGTAATATAAAATGTCGTTGATTTAAGAATAATATGTTATTACATATTACTCCTTAGGTATTAATGGTTGTGGATTTACAGGATGAGTCGTTGACGTATGCTAACTTGGCGTGGGCGGAACATTATGACAGATAAATGTCGAAACATATATACGTTTTAAGGTCTAGTAATTTAGAAGAGTGGTAGATGACCCAGAAAGTGGAGAGTGCAAATATGTAATGTAAAGATGAATTGTAAATTACTTGCTATTAAGCAACTAAAAGTAGCATACAGGAAAATGTGTACAGGGTAAGTAACGAAAGATTGTTATGGAGAGTTCACCCCTTCATAGATTGAATAGGGATTGGGGCCTTCCTATTGGTTAGAAGATTGTAACCCCCCAGTTGAATACATTTTACATGACATGTTAGTTACTAGAATGCGAAAATTAATTATAAAAGGCCCCTTGGTAGTATACACTTATAACGACTGTTACCTCAGTAATCATCATATATTTAGTTGGAAAGTAGATTGGTGGTTGCCTGGGAGGTAGGCAGACTGTATCACTGTGTTGGATAACGTGACAACCTACAATCTGCCCATGCTCTAGTCCTAATGACACAGGATTTTATACAATACTGTGGACGGCTGAGAAATGACTGTAGGCGAATGCCCCATTGCATTGATTCTTGTTATCCAAAGTGACGACGAGTTTACCTGCCTTCTATGCCGTTTTAAAATACGTCACTGTTACGTCACTGTTATTGCACAGTTGTACTGTTTTTATATATTTTGAGAACTCATTTTCAGTATTTAAGTCTGTGATAATGATTGCCAGTAATATTTTTAATATTTTTTTACATTTATTACTTTAATTAGTTTAATAAATAATGATTTTAATCTCCATTTGAGCAATATAATAATTACCGTGTTATTTCTTTATTTATATGTGTCCGGTGTTTATTTACACCATGCCTCATAATGGTAAATGTTATTCATATTTTGATTTAGTGGTTTATTAAAGCTTGTATAGTGTGTTATTTACAAGTTTAAGTTTATTTAATAACCGTTTGTCTCTAGCTACGTATTTTTCTCGTTACTTTGGCTTCAATTCGGTTTTGGTATGTAGTTTGAATACGACGTTTTTAATCTCGCTAACTGCCTGACGAATGGCGTTCCGTGCGATTGATTCTCTGCCGGACGGATGTGCATTGCAATATTGCAAATTCCTTTCTTTGTTGGCTTTGGAGGCTCGCCTTCCACTTTCCTCCCTGCAGTCTGCAATTCTTGTCATTTTCTTGACGTCTTCATGCAGATAGCATGCGAATTACAAAAAAAAAAAAAAAAAAAAAAAAGATCCAAAACAGCGACCCAGGAATCTAGATCCACAGCCTCTATAGACCATTCGCGGTTACATGCAATTTTTCTGAAGCTCTGTTAAGTTCTACTTCCAGGATGTTCCTCCGTCTCATGCAATCAAAGCTTAACCGATCATAAAAATGACACCGAAGAGACAGCACGCCGCATTCATACGCACTTAGTGTGACATAAATTTGCATAATAACTATTTCTTACCCGGCATTATCAGCACAACTATCCTCTCCCTATCATTATTCATACTAATTATAAATCTAAAATTATAATTTATAGATTAAATATAACTAAAAGTTCAATTTAACCAAAAATACGGTACTTTNCTAAAAGTTCAATTTAACCAAAAATACGGTACTTTTATATTAACATAAGTATAAAACGCTTGAGATGCATGCCGGAAACAACCAAGTACGTCACACATAGGGTAACGTTTCATCAAAGGTTTGATTCAAAAAGTTTGAGTAAACCGTGAATAGATTATATGTGCCCCCTTGTTGCAATGCGGACGAACCTAGGAGTTGCTACTGGTCCCTTTATTGCAAGGGTGGAACGTGAAAGTGGTAGCATAGGCCGGTGGTTCCTGGTTGTTAATTCGAGTTTTCTCTTTTGCATGATTGCTGGTAGTTTGGTCTCGCCTTGTGGCTGTGACTCGGGCTTGTGCGGGGGCCACAGCGAGAGCATTATTTGTAAGTTAGTCTTGCTAACTTTCGTAATTATTAAATTTTCTGTTTGTTCTGGCACGATAACATTTTGCATTGTGCCAGAACTTATGNAGCACAACTATCCTCTCCCTATCATTATTCATACTAATTATAAATCTAAAATTATAATTTATAGATTAAATATAACTAAAAGTTCAATTTAACCAAAAATACGGTACTTTTATATTAACATAAGTATAAAACGCTTGAGATGCATGCCGGAAACAACCAAGTACGTCACACATAGGGTAACGTTTCATCAAAGGTTTGATTCAAAAAGTTTGAGTAAACCGTGAATAGATTATATGTGCCCCCTTGTTGCAATGCGGACGAACCTAGGAGTTGCTACTGGTCCCTTTATTGCAAGGGTGGAACGTGAAAGTGGTAGCATAGGCCGGTGGTTCCTGGTTGTTAATTCGAGTTTTCTCTTTTGCATGATTGCTGGTAGTTTGGTCTCGCCTTGTGGCTGTGACTCGGGCTTGTGCGGGGGCCACAGCGAGAGCATTATTTGTAAGTTAGTCTTGCTAACTTTCGTAATTATTAAATTTTCTGTTTGTTCTGGCACGATAACATTTTGCATTGTGCCAGAACTTATGCACCACACATTACCTACATCGTACAAAATTGCATGTTTGTAAACACGATACTAAGATAATATAAAGCATTCCGTGCATTCCAAAACCAAGCGAAACCGCTGCCCATCATCGATACGCAGAGAAGTTTCCAGTCCGACATTTAGCAGATGCGTGTGCATTCGAGTCAGTTCGTCGGCGTTATCATGAAACAGAAACAGTACGCACAAGTTACCACGATGTTGGCCGATCATTGTTAGACATCTGGCACGATGTGTTGGACTGTGATGGTGCTAACCCAGGTGCCAGCACTCGATGAGTTACTAATGTACTCTATGCATCACAATCTACAGTACGCCGCATTTTACTGCGAGTTAGGTCACATGTATATCACTAACTGCGCCCAGATCAGTTTGCTCGTTTAAAGTACTGCGAGCGGTTTCAAGACAAGATTAGGCNCATGTATATCACTAACTGCGCCCAGATCAGTTTGCTCGTTTAAAGTACTGCGAGCGGTTTCAAGACAAGATTAGGCGAGCACCAAGTTTCAGTATCTCTGTGCTATTCACCAACGAAGCATCCTTTACGTGGAAGGGTGTTTTAAACTTCCACAATGCGCATGCATGGACACACATCAACCCATATGCAGTATAGGAATTCGACTTCAAACACCTATTTTTTATTAATATTTGGGCAGGGATTATTGAAGGCATGCTGATTGGGTCGCACTTCCTTTTCGCAAGGTTATCAAGAGCTTCACATCGGCGTTTCTTGGATGACGACCTGCCACAACTACTTGAAGATGTACCAATGGATCTAAGTCACTATATGAGATACATGCACAGCAAGAAAGTACTATAGATGCTTGATACCCAGCGCAATGGATTGGCCGAGGTAAGATAGTGGAATGGCCACTCAGATCACCAGACCTCTCGTAACATTAATACTGTTGGCACAACAATAGACTTTACCCATGAGCAAATGGAAAAGGAGCATTCACCTGGACGGCTGCAGGCTGCGGACGAGCTGGCAGACATCTTACATGACTTCACGCAGAAACCTCATGCTCTGTCATTCCTCGCCAATGGCGGCCATAGACGTGAAACATTAACTGTTAATGTTAATGTTTCACGTCTATAGAGCACACTTACAATTAAANCAATGGCGGCCATAGACGTGAAACATTAACTGTTAATGTTAATGTTTCACGTCTATAGAGCACACTTACAATTAAACTAATGTGATCTTCCTAACGCAATAGCTTTACTAATATTTTGTTCAAGACCTCGTTAAGAACCGGATATCTCTCAACNTAATGTGATCTTCCTAACGCAATAGCTTTACTAATATTTTGTTCAAGACCTCGTTAAGAACCGGATATCTCTCAACTCAGCTCTCATTTTGTTGGTATTTACTTTTATATTGAGTAAAAAAATAATTGCAAAGGGTCGTAAGTCAAAGTGGTATTGTGATTTTGGGTTTTGAATGATAGTGCAAGGGATGTGGTATCTAGTCCCCATGCTGGCAAGGTGTAATTCTTTTTTGCGAATTGAATTTAGAAATAATATTTTCTCCTATTCTATGTAATTAATTCTTCATGTTTGTTACCTAGAAGGAAAAATAAAAACTTTATGTCATTTTCTTAATAATGTAAGTTGTAATACAATCCATCACTTAACATTGCAAATATATGTTTTGCAGATTTTACAAGAAAACTATGTGTAGTCCTACAAAGGATTTTCTTGGCAACTAGATTTCTAAGAATTTTTCTTGAATATGTACAAAAAATATTGTAGTGTGTTGTTACTCGTCTACTTTCATAACAATTCCACGGTTTCACTTGGGCGATGCAGTACTAAAGTGATGAGGTAAGTAAGTGGCAATATTAAATTTTGCATATGGCAGAAGGACACAAAATGAAAATAAAATTAGATACTAGGCAAGGCCAGGGGGGTGGAAACTCTATAGGACACGGCTGATCACATTTTCCAATTGCTATACGCAAAATATAACTTTGCAGAGTAAAAAGCACTTTTGGTCAGACATTTGTTTATAAAATAACTTCTTAGCTTTGAATGAAATCTTGTGTAATTTAAAATATGTAAAAACATAAAAAGTTTTATTTAGTGATTGTAGGTTTTTTTTATAAGCTTCTGGTGAATTTCGCAAGTGCCAAAGTGGCATTCGTGAGGCACTTAAAAATGGCGTTGTATATTCTGTGTAGAATGTGTCGTGGTGTCTTGTCCAACCAATAATTCATTTACCTCTGAATTTGTGAACAATTTCTGTCAAATAACACGGAATATATTGGATTTATTTCGTTCAGTAGTGTTTCACTGATACTAGAAGTATTTTTAGACAGCTTTTGTTACTGCACAGCGAATATCACTGCGACATCCACGACTGTTAAGATCTTTGAATTTCTAGTAGATTTTGGCGATTCTTTTCTTTTTCTCTTTTTTGCTTGTGGCATTGTTTGGAAACTGTTTCTGTTTGTTTTTGATGGTATATGCTCTTATATAGTACCTTTGACAGGTCAATTTGGCGCCATTTTTGTAAAATACAAATACAGTTATATCATTATAAATGTGCGTGATTATGCAAACAACAATTTCCCAGAAAATTCTCGCAAAATTTCGAATTAATTTTGTGGAACAAACCATATCAAGTAATATGCACAAAGCATCATTCATGACACAAAAAATAACTACGATTATTCAAATTAACTTATTTTTAGCCGCTCGAGAAATACAAGAAGCATCCTAGTGACTTCAATTTGCTTACAAATAAAAAAATCCCCAAATACATATTTTAAATAATTTTGGATACCATTTTGAAATTAAATACATGTGAACACACATGTAATGTGTTTAAATCAAATTATGAATAGTAACATATTTCACAACTTGAAAAACGGTTTAAGAAAATCTATTTAAAAATAATATCAAATTCTTTTCATGTTTGTCAGGTTTACGTTTTTTATACAGCAGTTGGGACAAGTGCATTGAGTAACCCTTTTCTACCAGTGCTTCATTTACTCTATGGGAAGAACTTTCAAAAATACCCATCTAACTGTGAAAATATACAAAATATTTAGTGCAGTAGGAAGAATAAAATCATTCTCTTTCTAATTACCCAGAAAGTTTTTATCTTCGCAAAGCGCACACCCATACACTGAGAGAGAGGTTTGTTCCTGCCAGCAAAATACTGCTTTTAATAGGGCCAAAAATATAATTGCCCCCAAAAAAANACTGAGAGAGAGGTTTGTTCCTGCCAGCAAAATACTGCTTTTAATAGGGCCAAAAATATAATTGCCCCCAAAAAAATATTTAATTCTGTAAACAGAACTTGAAAAGCAACAACGTTAATTTTGGTAATATAAAACAGCATACACGCNAAAAAATATTTAATTCTGTAAACAGAACTTGAAAAGCAACAACGTTAATTTTGGTAATATAAAACAGCATACACGCTTGAACAAACAAAACCTTTGTGTTGGGCCAAAATAACTTACACTGTCAACAAAATATTTGGTTAAATAAACGGTATATATTTGTTTTGTCACTTATTTGATTGCCTTAGTTCGAAAATATAGCTATAGGTTTCCTTTTTTTTGTAATTTTACTAGCAATTAGGATTCAAATTGTGTTTGTAAGTGCATTTATTGATGCTTAATAATTGTTTAAAAATTCCAATAAAACAAGTTCAACATGAAACTGAAAAGTAAAGTTGTAAAGCTTGAAATATTTATATAGTACGTTGTCCAGTTTTTGAAGTGTATTTATTAAAATTAAACGTTCCGTTTTTACTAGTAGTCACTTCAGTGTAGGTTGCTTTCGCGTTATGTATAAAAACCGGCAGAATTTAATGTATAGTGCGTAAGGCCAAACAAATCTTCAGTTGCACCAACCACGTCTTACAGTTTGGACCAACCAACTAACAACAAAAAAANTGCGTAAGGCCAAACAAATCTTCAGTTGCACCAACCACGTCTTACAGTTTGGACCAACCAACTAACAACAAAAAAAATTATTTGGTTTCTACAAACAAATATTTTATTTACTCTTATAGAAGCAAGTAATTTGGTTACGCCAAACAAACTTTGTTTTATTCAATAAAAGTTTTTTCTCGGTGTGAAATTTTTCTCTGGGAGTATACTTAACGTAAAACCTGTTCACGGTAAAGTGAGAACATTTGAAAGCTTCCTTTGAAAAATGTCACATCCAATACCTGNGCGTAAGGCCAAACAAATCTTCAGTTGCACCAACCACGTCTTACAGTTTGGACCAACCAACTAACAACAAAAAAATAATTTGGTTTCTACAAACAAATATTTTATTTACTCTTATAGAAGCAAGTAATTTGGTTACGCCAAACAAACTTTGTTTTATTCAATAAAAGTTTTTTCTCGGTGTGAAATTTTTCTCTGGGAGTATGCTTAACGTAAAACCTGTTCACGGTAAAGTGAGAACATTTGAAAGCTTCCTTTGAAAAATGTCACATCCAATACCTGNCTTAACGTAAAACCTGTTCACGGTAAAGTGAGAACATTTGAAAGCTTCCTTTGAAAAATGTCACATCCAATACCTGCATATATATGAAAGGACACACTTACTGTCACGTACCCAGTAAAGTAAACAAAGACGGATTGAAAGAAGTTCCATGAGTTGACGTTAAATTATAAGTGTTACGTAATAACTTGTGAATAGTAAAATATTTTATTTTACGTTTTGTTTAGTTTAATACATATTAGTGTAAGAATAAAAAACTTTGTGAAATGTTTAATTTTCCAAAAAAATTTACAGTTGCCCTTGCCCGACACAAGAATAAAGTGATCATGCCGATTGTAACGTTTATTCTACATATGGNAAAAAATTTACAGTTGCCCTTGCCCGACACAAGAATAAAGTGATCATGCCGATTGTAACGTTTATTCTACATATGCTGTAAGAATACACCATGTGCATGGAAGTAGATCTTAAGCAGGGCTTTCAAAAGTGTCATTTTACAGTGAAATGCTATACCAAAAAGTCTTTATCCTCGTACAGCNAAAAAATTTACAGTTGCCCTTGCCCGACACAAGAATAAAGTGATCATGCCGATTGTAACGTTTATTCTACATATGGTGTAAGAATACACCATGTGCATGGAAGCAGATCTTAAGCAGGGCTTTCAAAAGTGTCATTTTACAGTGAAATGCTATACCAAAAAGTCTTTATCCTCGTACAGCNAGATCTTAAGCAGGGCTTTCAAAAGTGTCATTTTACAGTGAAATGCTATACCAAAAAGTCTTTATCCTCGTACAGCGCCTACACTAGTCACAGACATCAGCGGCAAGCGGGGCCCAAGGCTTTTCTTTAGTTTCCGGCCGTCAGTAAGAATACCGCCTTCAACCGGAAGCAAGAGTATGTACTTATAAATCACAATCAATGATCCGACTGTCTCTCTTAAACTCTCCTTCCCGCCCTCTTTCGCAACCACCACCCCATTCCCCTTCTAAAAAACACTTACCATAACAAAAGATAAAAATAATTCGCCCGTATTTCACGCAGGACAACAACTTCCGTGTATATAAGACGGTTTCCATAGTTTGTCATGAAGCCAAGCTACGGTGGTCCGTATTTCAACAAGCCGCTGTTTATGTACGAATGTAACAGCGTCACCGCAGCACCTTTCCAGGCACAAAGAGTAAGCTCATTAGCATAATTATTTTTTCCTTCCACGCTCGTTTCTAGTTTCACTCCGGAGATGTTTCGCCACTGAAGTGATAGGGGAGAGCGTGGTATTTGGCAGTGGTGAACGTTGGCAGAGTAACGAGTGGTGCAGTAATGGCCCGTCTCTATTATCCATAGTCCGTGATCTCAACTTAGAAACAGTATGCTGTAAAGTCTATGACGAATAGGTATTTATCTCTAGATGGAGATTTTTGGACATTCGCCATAGCGACGCAGATGTCTGTAATGGAAAAACGAAAAACAAGACTGAGCACGAAAAATACTTAAATAAGACAAGAGACCTATGGAGAAGAAAATAAATATATGNAAAACGAAAAACAAGACTGAGCACGAAAAATACTTAAATAAGACAAGAGACCTATGGAGAAGAAAATAAATATATGTATACTACACTGGAAAATTCCAAGTCGGAATAAAAGCAACTAGTTACGAAATATATTTATATTATATATATATCTACATATATATATAGACACACGTCATTTATATATATATATATTTTTTTCGTAACTAGTTGCTGTTCTGTTTTTTTACTCTAATCCCTCTTGGAATTTTCCAGTGTTGCAGGCATATATAAATTTTCTCATCCATAGGTTACTTTTCTTATTTAAATATTTTACGTGTTCAGACTTGTTTTTACATCACAGACATCTGCATCGCGATTGCGAATGTCCAAAAATTTCCATCTAACCATTCACCTCTATTGCATTATTCATTCAAAAGTATTTATCGCATTTAATATTTTATAGTGGTGTTAATACTTTTGCAAAGACGACCGTCACAATGTTACGTCCTGGAGCGCTAAACAGGGCGACACACAGGAGCAAAACTAAATGTTCAATATTAAGTCTCTTAATATCAGCAATTTCATTTCAGCAAAATATAAGTATTTATTGAATGAAATATTGAACACAGTTGGTTTTGTTTAGAAAATTTAATATTTATGGAAAACAGTAAATATCACCGCTAAACAATTTCTAGGTACGATGTTTTTATAGAAACTTTATGCTTTAGCTTGTTTAATAATATTTAAAGATATGTACAGCAATTTATATGCCATTATGAAAACAAACGCTGTCCAGAGGAAAATTCTACATACGTTAGTCTCAACGTAAGGGACTCCCAAAAAATGTTCCCTTGTAATCTCATGGCCAGAAGGTTCTGATAATAAGTTTGACTTATTTCATAATGAATACCAGGAGATGCTTCTCCATGAGCCTGCAGCTTACCTTGGCTTATATTGCACCAAATTCGTAGCTCCCTTCCACAATAAGGGGCTTAAAACATTAAATTTATAACTTCGCCTATCAGAGGGCTGAATTATAAGAAAATAGTTAATTTTTCTTGTGATTAACGCCACATGTCACGCTGCGGTGGTTCCGTATGAGAGCGCTCTGGTACATCACACCGACACTAGCGCTGCTCCGCGGCGTGCTTGGGGACTCATCACCGCGCCGTCAGTTTTGCTCGGTGCGTGACGTGACAACCATCCACGGCGTCTTGGCTGTCGGCGCTACCGCAACTTGACCGGCCACCATGGCTACCTTGCCCATGGCAGTGCAGGGAAACTACGTGCTGTTTTCTCTTATGCTTCAATGTAATTTCGTATCATTTCGCAATACTATGCGAAAATATGGCAGTGGATTGTAAGCGTTTTAGACATGTTGCTAGGTGGGCTGGATGTAGCGGGCAGGTGGTAATTTGACGAAAATGAGATGCCCCATATCAACAACTGCCGCTATATACTGATGCAACAAAACTGGCTCATAAATCACAACTTACACCACCAAATAATTATTTGTGACTTAAACTTGCGTATTATTTATGGGAAGGGATGTAATTTGGCTTTCAGACGTATACACAGTAGCTTTATTTTGGTGAGCCTCAATGGGCGCGCCCTATGTTAGTAATCTAACTACTGGAGTTAGGGGGTCTACGGTGGCTGAGTGGTTAGACCGCTCGCCTTCCACCGTGGCGAATGGCGTTCAATTCCCAACCGGGTCACTCCCAGATCTTTGCAAGTGGGAATCGTGTCAGCGGGTTTATCGGGGATTTCCCATTTTACCCCACCTTTGCATTTCGGCGCTGCTCCATTCTCACCTCATGTTACCCTAATCGGCTTTCAAAATCTCGTTGTTAAGACCCACTAAAACTGTCAACTCATCTCAAGAATATTCTAGGAGAATGCCAGTCCCTAGGCCTATACGCTCTACAAACAAAATTTGAGTGTAGGAGGAACATGCATCAATCGGCCAAGTGAGGTTTCGGAGTGTCACGCCAGCGTCTGTGGCCTGGCACCTCTCCTCCAATCAAACTAGGACTAAGCCCATGGAAGGGTCATGGTAAACCGGCGATGCCGCCGGACGAAACCCATGGCGATAGACATGCCAGGTGGGTTCTCTACGCCAGGAAGGAAAATATGAAATTCATGCAGTGTGTGTAGCATGCAGCAAGTGTGAGAAGGCGAAAAATAAAGACGAGTAGGGGAGGTTCATAATCCGATTGTAAAAGAACCGTGTCCCCATGCTGCCATCTGGTGGGTATAGGCTATTCACAGTGAAGTGAGCACTTCTGAAGACCCTCTCGTTTGGAAAAATAGTCAACAATCTTCAGCCGTTAACTTTCGAGTGCGCTGGATAATACAGAATGTATTTATTTCTTACATGGCAAAATATTTAATTTAAAAGGTGCTTACAGGTTAAAATATTGCTGAGGGTAAAAAGTAACTAGGGCCTCAAAAGTGCTCCATTTATCGTGAACAGGCTATAACAGAGTNTAAAATATTGCTGAGGGTAAAAAGTAACTAGGGCCTCAAAAGTGCTCCATTTATCGTGAACAGGCTATAACAGAGTAAGTATTGTAAAATCCAATTGAGAAAACAGTGCGCAGAAGTCCAAAATACGTCAGGTGAGTAGGGAGAGTCCAATGTCACTGCACGAAGGGGTGGGGTTGTTTAGTTTAGTAGTGACAGCGTCTGAGTACGGTTAGGTGGAGCTGCTCCGCGTGTGCATATTATCTGTTGAAAAAACTGAAGTCGCGCAGCGCGGTATTTAACAGCGCGTCAGTAGAGAGCGGCGTTATCAGTGTGGTGTGTATAGCGCCAGCAATGTTACGAGGTTTCCCTCCCTCCAGCGGCGAGTGTTCATGAGAGCCCTCCCCTACACTGTCTTCCCTACACTACCTCCCCTACACTGCCTCTCCTACGTTCCCTTCCTCCAGCGGCAAGTGTTCAGGAGCCGCGGTGGGCCGCGGTGGCTGAGCGGTTAGCCTGCTCGCCTTCCACCAAGGCGAACCGGGTTCAATCCCCAGCCGGGGCCACTCTCGGATTTTTGCAAGTGGGAATCGTGCCGGGCGGTAAACTGTTCGGCGGGCCTTCTCGGGGATCTCCCGCTTCCTCCGCCCTTCCACTCTAGCGCCGCTCCATACTCATCTCAATCACTCTCATCGGCTCTCGCACTGTGTGACGATGTCAGAGAATCTTGCTAGGGAGAAATGACAAATTTTTAAAAGCAGATTTGATTTCTTTTACCAATTAATATGTTTGTCACTACGGATTAATAAATTGTGCATAGGGCAACAACCCTGCTTTTGGAGATAAATTATTGAACTATTCACGCAAACGCACACTTAAAACTAAAATATTTACCTGTTTTCTAATAGTGTATCAGGTAAATCAATTAAAACCTTAGCACTCTGTTTTTGTGACTAGTGCATTAAAAAGAACACTTTATGTTGGGGCCAGAAAATTCGAAGTGACTTTTAACTGGATATCTGTAGCACCAGAAAAACCTCTATAAGGGAAGCCCTTTGGCGTGATTGTGGTTTTTATTTGAAATAAACAGCCATGTGATAAATAAGAGTTGACGGCCTGCTTACAGATATCGGATATTGAAAAGCGGATAAATCCTTCAGTTTCTTCTCCAATCATTCTCCTCTGGCACAAGAATGCGTAAAGGCCCCGCTCTCTTGTCAGAAACCAATTTTTACTGGGAGACCACAAGTAGAAGTACACGCTATTTAAGCCCTAATAGAATGTAAATTTTTCCCGAATGAATCTTTGTTCTTTTCTGTGATGGTGAGGAAATGGAAACAGTATAAACTCACATGGTAAAATATCCAAGGCAGTATTTCTGCTAAGAACGACCACTCCAACCAGTTTTCTGTTAACGCGTAAAAAAAAANAAAAAAAAAATAAAAAAAAGTAATTTTTTATTGGTTTGCACGACCAGCCTGCAGGCGGCCTCATAATGGGGAACGAAATTGTAAACTCGCTTGAGGATAACAAAAGCATTTAAGTGTTGCAGTTGTGTGGTAGTTCTCTTCCCCACTTAAATTAAACAACACACTGCACAGATGTTTGTTGGGTAGGCATTGCAAACATTTCGCATTTTGCTTTTCCTTCGAAGTTTCCCTATAACGCAAAAGTACTTTTAAATCCAAAATTTTCATTTATGTTTTTGCTTGACGTATTATTGAGAAATCATAAATAGCTTGCTAGTGGTTATCGTTTGTTTAGTCCACGTAGTGGTAAAAACATACAGGTAAGTGTACAGTAAAATGTCACGTGACTGAAGAATGTAACTTGTAATTGTCAGGAAGAAATACAATTGTAACTCCTCTTACCGGTGTGGCAGAAGGTGTGATGCGCCAAAACAGTGTAGTGTGTTTCTTTTAAAATTTCCAGTGGCAGATTATTCTGGGATTCTAACCCAGAACCTCCCACACCACAGACCGGCGGCGCACTAACCGACTGCGTCACGGGAGGTCAGCATCATATTTAGTTGTTACAGGAATTTTTACTCATTTTATAAGAGGTGCAGCTGTTGAGTATAGTGAGTGAGTGAGTGAAGAGATTTGGGCGGCTCTTAACAGCGGGGTCTTGAGAGCCGATGAGGGTGATTGAGGTGAGTATGGAGCAGCGCCGGAATGAAAGGGCAGGGGAAACGGTAGATCCCCGAGAAAACCCACCAACCAGCGGCATCGTCCTGCAATGTGCCTAAGCCCGTACTGAATACAATACATTAAATAACGAACATGGTACAAAGAAAAGCGTACTGAAAATCACGTCAATAATAAACCAGAGAGTGAAAATGTTTGATGAACTTATCTCGTTTATGCTTTTATTACGCTGATAGTAAATAAAAGTGATGCGTATAATCCAAACGAAGCTGTAAATATATACAGCAACTGTTTACACGTAAATGTGTTTTCATTGACTGTCACTGTAAGTATTTAACCTATACAGTGGTATTTTTATACACTAAATAATTATTCCGCTGTAAAATTAATACGATTATTGTACTGCTATGGAGTTGTTTAACTGCATATTTGGAAAATGTAATTTTAAATAGAACTGTTTTTGTTTTCAACAATTTTTTTCACCACAGTATTCTGAGTTACTGGAGAAACCATATTCGACGAAAATTACAGCAAAATACCAGAGTTAAGCACACTGAAAAAAAAAAAAAAAAAAAAAAAAAGCTTTGGAGATAATTTTCCTAACTTAGGGTTTTACTATGTGCTAAATTTTGTTGGGTCTTTTAGGGGCACCAATATTCGTGCGTGGGCAGTAAACGTCATGAATGAAAATGCTTCTTTGTTTCACATAAAAAAAATTTTTTGCACGTTTAGAAGGGGAGGTGATTTAACAAAGACTTCAAGACGAGGCGAGTTATACTTGCGGCCAAATACAATCTATAAAAGGAGTAACCAACGTGCCGTACTTGTGTGCTGGACCGGAAATAAAATATAAATATTTTTAATACACAACTATAGAAAGTATTTCCACCAGTTTTAACTGAAAATTTAAATTATTTTGGCAAGAAAAGTTTAGTGGGCAAATAATGTACCAAAATCAACTGAAAAATATTTCACTTAAGAACTATTTTTTACCTGCCGTTTCCTACATACCTCCAATTCCTTTATTTTTTTAGAATATATTGACTAAGAATAATGAATTAAAATTTACAAACGAAATACAAACGAAAGTTACCTTTAAAAAATTAATAAGGTCCTTTAATGTTAGGAGAAGTATAAATCTCGTTTTACGGTGATAAACGTGTAGGTAAATAACGAACGTGTAGGTATCAAAATGAAAGTAGGTGTTATTTATGGCACGGTTCATGGCCATAAATTATGTCAATGCCGTTTATGTACACAATGACCATTGACCGTGCCATAAATATATATTCTATTCGTCGCGTACGCGTTCGTTATGCACAAGTTTTTAAAGGATGTTCACGGTAGAGTGAGCATTTATGGAAAGCCTTGCTTAAGATCTCTTTGTATGCACTTCCGCGATATTAAAAATTGACATCGCCATGGGCCTTATCCCCTTATTCAAGCATTGGTCATGTGAAACAGTCAAATTATTAGAAAAGTATATATATTTAACAAATACACTTATTATTACACTTACTTGCATTAAAACCCAACAAACTAAAGAAGTAATATTATTATCCACGAAATGATAACCTGACACTGTTAATCCAATGTTAAAACCTGTATGTGATTACTATCCTAGCATTGTTATCAACTTTACTGGACGCATGTCAATCAGTGCGCTCATTAAAATTTATGCAGGTATTAGCAGTGACATTTTTCAAAGGTTGATTTCAAAAGTGCTTAAATCACAGTGAACAGCCTATAACCGTGAACCAAGCTTTGAAGGCTTGTGGATATGATTTGCTCAGGAGACGACCAAACATGTTACACATGGGATGATTTTTTTCAACTTGATCGTGAATGGAATATAGCTTCTCACGCAGGAGCAAACACGCCACCGCGCGCGCACACACACACAAGCACGCAGTTAACGGCGTCGCGTTAGTGATTTCATTAAAGCGGTGGCGAAGGAAGGCGGTAAAACGGGCACGCCGTATGTGTAAGAGGGGATGATGGGGGGTGGGGAGGAAGTAGACGCGGTTGATGACGTAGCGCCAGCTGCGAGTGACGGGCCAATCAAGGCCGCCGGGGCTAATAGATCCCCGTGCCGAGTGGCTGGATCGCGAGGTGTCGGGCAAATTAGCCCCCGCTGCTTCCGGCGCGGCGCGGCGTGCTAACTACCAGGTGGGGGCGATTGACGGACTCCTGCCGCCGACGTAGTGTTGCCAACATTTAGACACAGAGTTCCACTAGGCCACAAGTGAAAATCCACCACAATTAACTAAGTTACGCGAAATCATATTTAAAATTTTTTCTAATAAAAGTATCCACATTTTAGGAAAACTTGAAATCATTGTTTAACATATTTTTGAAATTAATTATTTGACAGAGTTAAATAAACATAATTACACATATTATGTAATTTCACTAGTGACAGAGTTAGCAAGAAACACAAATAGCAACGACAACGTAAAAAATAAGCATAATGATGCAGTGCCACCAGTCCAGAAACGACAACTAGATAAGTATGCTACATATATTCATCATTTCACCTTGCACATATATTAAAATAATTTTATAAATTCCAGATATCATATGTACACTCATTTCAGAAAACTATTTACCAAAGACCGCCGAAAAAAAAAAATCGACCGGATTATCTACTGACTAGTAGATAACAATTATTCTCAATAAGTAGGAATTATAATCCACTAATTTTGATGGGAAAACTACTGATTTGGCAACATCGCCGCCGAGCAGTTAGATGCCCTTCTTGGCTGGCGCATGAAGTGTGTTGCGGAGATTTTATGGAAAACACGTGATTAAAAAAAACGGATGAATATTTTGCAGCGGTATCTAAACACGAAAATCATTCGAGAAACGTTTCCTGTCCGAAGATAAGTTTTCTGTTCTCATTTCAACTCCAAGGTTTTTTCTTTTGGTCGTGAGAATGGCTAAAAGGGTTGTTTCCAGAATCAGGTTTAGCCGCTACTTTCGCAATGCAGAAATTTCTGAGTTGTCTTCAAGCATTTCTAAAGGTTGTTCACGGTAAAGTGAGCACTTTTGAAATTAACCGTTGAAAATTGTCAGTGTCCCTATCTGCGTGTATTGTTAACGGGAACGCGTAGTGACATGTGCCCAGTAAAGTTGGTAACAAGGGAGGGAAAGTAGTTCCATGTCTCAACGTGGAATTAAAAGTGTTCGATAAACATTTGTCAATACAACAATTATTCATTTTTCTTTCCGATTTGTTTTAAAATTCCATATAAGATTATGGATTATAAAATTTGTAAAGTATTTACTTTTATAATAATTTCACAGTTTCCCTTTACTAACGCACGAATAAAGTGATAAGACCCACGGCAATGTTGATTTTACATATGGAGGAAGGATACACAATGGGCTTACAAGTAGATCTTGAGCAGGGCTTTCAAAAGTTCTCATTTTACCGCGAACAACCCACGTTTTTAATAGCGTGCCATTATTTATATGGTCACCTCTTAAACGTCACGTTCAGGCAAGTCATCAACGAAAAGACTGCAAACCGATTGAGCGACTTGCGCTTAGGGACGACGAGGCAAGTGGCGAGTAAGCAAGAGTCGTCCTTATAGCTGATTCGTCTTGATGCTTCGAACGCGAAGAAAATCTACAACCGGCGGAACTCTTAAGGGGTATGGGAAGGTTTCGCCATGTGCGAATTCTCAAAGCATAATTCCAAGAAAAGAATTTAAACCACTAACTATATTTCAGTGGAGTTTTTTTATTCCCTATATATCACCATTAACAAAATCTGCATGCACGGCCATATTCATATAATAGAGTTTTAAGTTTTCTGTCAAATAATTGTTGACTGTGTTTGGAATAATAACGTATAAGAACCCCAAATATATGATATCTGCAAAAAATTATTTTTGTTTTAAAATGTATAGAATTTTATTATATATGAGTTTATGACATAAAAATTCAAACAAAATCCATTATTTTATTTTATCGGCATTTCATCTTCTTCAATAATTTCTGTTAAAATATTTTTTTAATAAAATTTTATTTCTTTAAGGTATACTATATACATTTCAATATTATAAAGTTGTAAAGACATGGAATGTTTTATTTTCAATTGTATGATTTTGTTTTGTTATTTTCACTGATTTTGTACATTATGCCTTTTATTTTCCGGAAAAAGTTGCCACTTTTCAAATCCTAAACTACGTATATATTATGTACATTATATATGCATAGTGTTACAACTATTGCTGCATAGTATTCATATTTCTTTAAAGAAATCTAACCCCTATCGAAATATAGTAGTTAAGTGAATCCAGTTTAGCTCATGATTATATGTTTCTGGAATTGGCCCACTGCAAGACATCTCCTANATATAGTAGTTAAGTGAATCCAGTTTAGCTCATGATTATATGTTTCTGGAATTGGCCCACTGCAAGACATCTCCTCATGCATGCCAATCTTCTGTAAACATCGCCCGCACAGGGCCTGCAATAAATCAAGCTCTCGACGCGTAGTTTGCATATAGTCAGTTCACGGAATCTTCGCCCATTTTGAATAAAACGTCTGAAAAATCACCCCCTCCATAGCAAGTTTCGTTGTCTCCTAGATAAAACATACATCACAACAATTTTATGTATCCGTTTGTGTTAAATGAGTCTTTAATTTACATTTCCTCTACAAACTGCACAGGCCTGCAATGGTAAAATTGTTTGAAAACGAATCACTGATTCTTATAAATTTTTGGTTGCTTATTTCAGGAAAAACAACCCAAACTTTCCATAGTCTACAATTTCTGTACAAACTCAAATTTTATATTTTAATGGCGTTAGCCACGATAAATTTTGTTATTTTATATTTGTATCATACATACACTGTTCAACTTTAAGACATTGTTTTTAATTAGACTAACATTGCAAAAAAATTGAACTCATAGTTTTTTCATAAATACATGTCATAGTCACAATTTTACTGTTTTAGTCATGTAAAATTAACGAAAACTAACTTACGTACAGAAATGATATAATTCACACTGAAACGTCTATGAAATCGTACTAGGACCTTTTTTTTTGCAATTTAAAAAAAATTCCGAAAATAAGGAAATTTTTTCACATTTTTTAATTGTAGCTGCCCTTGAATTTTCGTAAAATAACTTTTGCTCAACGAACTTTAAAATTAAATAAGACATATCCTTTCAGTTGCACTTGTTACACTTAATTCAAATAGTATTGTTTATTTTATTTTTACATTACAAAAACAGCAAACTATTGACTTTGACGTGTTTTAATTTGCTAGAAACCACGCAATCTAAAAACTTTTTATCTAAGGAAAAAGTAGTCACAGGTAATGTCTACGAGTTGAACAGTATGTGGTACAAATTGATACCTGCCAAATGCTGAAGTTTGGAAGTAAGTATTGATTCTGCTCTGCGGCGTGAGGCGCCAGCATTTGATGCTAGCCCTCAGTGATAGGGCGTAGGAATACGTCGACACTGTTGTCTCTAGGTCCAATTTACTAATAAATTACACTGGCTTTGTGTGAGTTCACATAATCGAGTTTTATTGTTGCTTGAACAGGTTAACTGGTACATGAACTCACGAGACAAAACTCCCCTCCCCTTTTTCTATGTAGGCTAC